>JAQFVV010012433.1:3483338-3765235 GCA_028023455.1 Epiperipatus broadwayi
AAACTTCTAATATTTTATAAACATATACAAAAAGTCTTGAAAAATGGTCACCACATTTTCTTTAAAAATAACTAGCTAAAAATAACTTCTGCTTAAAAATATTTTTTAGACGATATGTCAGAAAAAAATGTTCATAACCTGACTCTTAAATATACATACATATTGCTATGATAATTTTTTTCCAGTAAACAGAATACAAATCTTACTATTTAATAAATAACTTTATAAAAAAAAAAATTATAATGAGCCACTTTGCTATAAGTGTTTTCCAGTCATGACAACATGTACTCTTACTTTCTTCAACTACTTAAGCAAGTAGCACTTTGCTGCTGTGAATTGACTTGCAATAAGCAATTGCTCTCAGGATGCTCAACACACAAGTTAGCTCATTAAATTAACTAATTTTAAAAAGGTTAGTCTTGAAAAGATAATCTTGAACATATTATAAGCAAAAGATAACTGTAACTAGTGTATATGCAAATAATATAAACTACACTTTATTAAAAAACTACCTATTTTTCCTATAAAATTAAAACAAAGAATCAAGTAATCAAACAACATTTCTTCAAATACTTACAATTTAATCAAATATTTTATTCTTCACTTGTTACTTAATTTTTTTTTTTTAAAGCCTGTATTATTTATGAGAAATACATAATTTATTTATTCATTTATAAATAGTGGTCAATTAATTGAGAAATAATATGATGTCCAAGCACCAGTCATAGACTGCACAAGTTCCAAACCTCAATCATTATATTATGGATACCACTATTTAACTTCCTAAATATAGCTCTCTCGATAAATTAATTGCTTCATTCATTTATAAATATTATTCACTTATAAATAATTCAGTTACTCATTCATTAATACATAAATCCAAGTACACATTAGAAACTTATCTTCTACTTATATTTCTGTAATGATTTTAATTTTCAAGATATCAATTATAATGTAAATTTTGGAATTGTTGTGCAAACTAAAATAAAGATTTAAAATGTTCAATTATGACAAGTAGATGTAAAGAAGAAAAAATATCAATAACTTTTGAACAGTAATACTACCTTGATTTTTAAAATATCATAAATAGAATATATATATAAGTGAATACTCAATTGGATTGGATTTTAACTTTTGTTAGAAATACAAATGATCAGACTCAATATGTTTTATTCTCATCATATTATAAGATAAAATAATAATTTATGAGAAAAATATTACTGCTCAGAAAGCTTGGGGAAAAAGGGATAAACAGTAATGAGGCAAAAGGACACCAATCATTACAATAATGAGCCTGCTATTGAGAGAAACTAAAAAACACTACAGATGCTATGTTATTCTAGATATGTGTCATACATACAATTGTAAAAAGATAAGATAGACTTGACAGTATCTTTTAATAATTAAATTAGAAGGGAATTAGAAAATTCTATTATAGTTCAGTTAGTGAAGTAGTTTACAAATTACCCAGTAGTTCTATGAATAATCTTTTTTCTCTGATTTGTCCAACTAAAAGATAACTTATTTAAACATACATTATTAAAAAGAGTTTCAAATAAAATTAATTCATTAATCCAAATGTAATGATTTATTCAAATGTGTGTTGCTATCTAACTTGTTAAAATCCCAAATCAATACCTGACCTTCTGTAAAAATAATATCAGCAATATGTACTATAAGAATGCCCATGTGAAAATTTAATAATTAAATACTTTTTTTAATGAAAGCATTAAAACTAGTAACATCCAGACAAATGGTAGCATGCTCTGCACAGTTTGGTGCAGTGAATAGTTTCCAACTTGGGATCGGGAGTTTCCAAGAACGGTTCTGGTGCTCGCAGGTCTGGTCTTCAAAATTCGGTACTCTAACCCGACCTGCTATGTGGCCGCTAGAGGCGCTGTTTCTGTGTTTCCACACAGAACATACAGGGTAGGGGCTTCGAAAGCAGACAGCGCTTTTTCCTGCCGCTAGATGGTGCTGTTCACCATGTGTACGCACAGGAACCTTCCACAAGCTAGCTAGCAGCTTACATCGTCTGCTATCAAGAAACTAGGTGGTGCTGATTGCCTCTAGCGGCCACATAGCCGGTCGGGTTAGAGTACCCAAAATTCTTATGAATTCTCAAACAATAAAGTCATATGGTAGCATAATTAAAAAATCTTTGTAAAAAATTTTTTACATTTATTATAAAAAAAAAAAATCATACATTAACACTAAAGAAAGAAATAGTTTAAAAAGAAAAACAGTTCAGAAATGGAACAATTATGATGGAAAAACTGAAATCAGTAAAATGTATATACGAAACTACCAAGTAATGAAACTCTTATACAATAAATAACATCTATAACTAAATGAAAAAATATAAAATATTAATTCACATAAAGCAAATGGAGTGTGTAAGCATTCATAAATATATCATCTTAAACACATTATACTGTATAGAAATTCTGTCACACATCTAGCTCTTCGTGCTTAAACTTTCCAGCTGAAAATCTTGGCAATCATTCTTGAATTATTATACACATACTGTGCATATATATGTAAATATTTTATTCTACAGATTAAAATAATTTCTGTTAAATTCAAATATAGCTTTTAAAAAATAAATATTGATGTGAGTATATAACATAAATTTATTTTTAAAAAAGGTATAAAATTTAAACCAGCACTTTTAAAGTTCTAAAAGCATTTTGTGAATGCAAAATATGTATAAATTAGGAATATTTTAAATTTAAACCACATATTTAAGTAACCCATTTCTCCCTCAATCTCATCTGGTCTTCTCAGCTTACAAGTTTAAAAATAAATGTTAGGGTTCTGTTATTATTAAACACATGGCCTTCAAAGTAACACAATCATTTTTAATCCTAGCCATCTCCAAAATCCCAGGCTATCAAATGTTTTTGCTTTAAAAAAAAAAAATCCAAAATTAAAGATCAAATGGCAAAATTAAAAAGTTCAAAGAATTACAAAGTTCACTTCTAATGTAGTTACAGGCAAGGTTTATTGTTACAAAAACAATATTTATAATCTTTTGTATATTTTTCATTTCTCCATTACATTTTCCAATAGTTTATTTACTTATTTGTACATGTATATCAACTTTTAGCAACTAACTCTTTTTTATTGATTTACCATTACTTATTTTGACTCCACAGTACACATCAGTCAGGGTTATACCTACAATCAAGCTTGAATTTCAGGTAAATCTTGAAAAGTTATAAACAAGCATCAGGTGAATCTTGAAAGTTATAAACAAGCATAGGACTTTTAAATAGTTAGCCAACATCCAATCCAGGTAAGTATTCAGCATTAGTTGAGATATGAGTATCTAGCTATTATCAGCAAGGACTAAAGGTCCCTGGTTTATTTAGATTGATCAGATAAATACAATAGCAATATGATGCCATTTAAATACTAGTCAAAGAGATGTACATCTAGGGTTAACACCATAGCTTAGCTTTACATTATTAAATTCAATATCTTTAAATTTTTTCAAATAAAAGATATTTTCTTAAAAATTGATGTTGCTTTATTAAAATGAAATATTCTATCAGAAATTGCAGTCTGTGCATATTTTTGCTATGCTATGATAATTAATCTATGAATATTTGAATATATAAAAGGTTTCTAATTCATAGATTTATAAATAATCATATCCAACTTGTAGTATCTGCAATGATAATCAAATATTTTAATAACATTGTGATGTTTACTATCTATTTATCTCAGACTTCTTTCATCACAAAGAATTTCAAATATTTACATACATGTTGATGTACAGAAACTAAGGTTTTGTTGTTTTTTATATGATTTTTATAATACAAATTTCATTAATTTTTATATTTACTGAGAAAAAAACAAATAATATTTATTAAAATTTTTCCCTTCAGACAATTTACTTTAAATACTAAGTTATTTCTAGCAAAAGTATTCCATCCAAATTTAATTTTATAATTAATTTCATCTGTTATGTTCCATGTGTATTAATAATCTGATCAATATATTTCTAGTTGTTAATTAACTTCTAGATCATTATTATCAATCTTTATTTTCTGTTTTATAAAAAGCAATTGAATAATATTTTAGTTGATTGGTTGTTTTGTTTTTTTTAATTTATCTTGAGTCATACTTCATGCCAGAAAATGCTCTTATTTATAGACCTTAGGAAATTATAAAAAGGCATGCTGATAATGCATTTATGGTCAGAAAAACAAGTTGTTAAATAGCTATATAGTACCTGTATTCTAAAGTCATTTATACATAAACAGAAATAAAAGGTAAATTAGAAGAAGCTTGAGAAAAAAATTGATATATGTTGATATATTTAGAGCTATTATAGAGAGCTTATGATTATGATATTACGTCAGGCATTTCTCAGATGTTTGATAATCATATGGCATGAGTTTTTATGTCTAGATAATCTTGAAATATTTTGGAAGTTTTTATAGCATTTATAAAGTATTGTGCATTTTTGGATAGCACCAGATGGGATCTTCTGGGCCAATATTAATCTGCCATGATCAGAATTTTCACGATAAGGAAAGTTTACTTATTTATTTTGTTAGTAGAGAAATTATTTATTTATTTATAGGCTCATAAATTGTAAATGTCTCTGCTGCATCTAATCCATATTATAAAAGCTTTTTCAGATTACTGAGGAAATTCATATCAGTTTAATTCAATCAAGCATTTATTAGTCATTGTGAGGATTAAGACATGGATGAACATTTTATCTTTTGTAAAAATTTATTTTTTGTCTTCTAAATCAAAAAATGCTATTCTCTAAGTTACAAATATTTTTGTTTTTCAATTACTATAAGTATCACAATGTCTTAACAAAATTAATTTAAGAATATTGGCGAGACATAAATCAAGAAACATCAAGAAAAGTTATTAATAGTAAATGAATGGATATAGTATCAAATTGAATAAAAAAAATCTAAATAGGAAACTCATATAAAGCTATATCAAATATTAGCTAACAACAAAAAAAAAACAAATTGACAAATGGGTAAAAAAAAAAAAAAAGATCCAGAATTAGCTACACCAAATTAAGCCAATGTTAACTCAACCCTCCATTCATACACACACATTTTAATCAGGGTTATACAATGATATAGCCATTGCCTATTAAATATGGATATAATCAATTACCAAATTTCTAGCTTTGATATAGTAAAAAAAAAAAAGCACTTCCTTGTTAAAAATTTATAAAGTCATAAATAAAAATTACTAAATGAAATATGAATAAAAGTTGATAAAACAACTAAACAGTAATATATATATATATGAAGTCCATTGTTAAGTAGAAGTACCAAGGGGATATCTCTCAAGAATGAACAAGTTATTTGTTTATTAAGGAGGGAAAATGTTAAATTTGGTAGAATATAGAGTTATATTAATAATCTCAAACATGTACTACAAAGTAAAATGGTATAATAAAAGATAAAATAACAGTAAAATATAATCATGAAAATAAATAAAAATATTACATTTAGAATACAATTCCAACTTAAGCCTTTTATGAATGAGGGTAAATGAGTTCATTTGAAATTGACAGTTCAGTAAAATGAAAAATTTAAAAGATATTTGACTTAAACCATTTTTTTAAAATTGATTAAAATTAGAATTATTTTGTTTAAAAAATTGATTTAATCTGATAAACAGCTTAGGAAATAATTGAAGTGGACAATAATGCATGTTTTGGATATAGGTATAACGTAAACAATAAAGTTTGGTTAGGATGTACCAAAAATATGCATATAAATAATAAAATTGTAAATAAAAAAACAACAACATACAATTATTGAAAGAAATTAACTATAAAACATATAAAAAAAGCATCATGATATAAATAGTCTTTAAACTGGCATAATACTGAAATGTAAAACCATCAGAAAATATACTAAAGTAAGAATTATTTTGAAATTTCAATTAGTGATTTGCACTAATGTTTTGGTCAACAATATTATGCAGTTAATATTTATTTTTAATTTAAAATAAGAAACAAAAATCATTCCAGAAAATTGCATTCAAATAAAGTTTAAAAGACAAAGAATAGAGATTAAATATTACTGCATTTAAAAAGTATACTATTTAGAATTTAACTGAAAACTTTAAAAAAAAAAAAGTTTTGTTTTTTTATATATGATATAAAGTTTAATTAAATAAATAAAAAAAATCATTTTATATTATAACCATATCAACCCGAAAATGCAGCATAAAAATAAATAATAAAAAAATATGTAAAAAATACAAACTGCCTTTATTATGTGCCACTGGAATAAACTACATAAAAAAGTAAAATAAAGCTAATTTATATATTTGACAATATATTTATAGTATATTGTGAAAGGCAATGAATTAATTAATTGATAAAGATTTGAACAAAAATGAGTGTTAGTGCATGCAAGCATATATACAGTAAATTAAAAAAAATTACCCATGAGATTAAAATAAAAATTATTAATATACACATTTAAATCATATTGAATATTTATATATGGCAATTTATGCATAATGTTATCAAGCATTTACTTTGCAATATGAGAGTAGAAATATAAAAATAAATGAGACTGTAAAAGAGAAAAAAACAAATGCTATTGATCGTGAGTCAATTTGTGATTCAAGTTTAAAATATATAGTTCATAAATTTTAAATCATTTTTGAGATCTGTTTGGTTTTACCTGATTTAGATCAATTTATGAATAAAATCTTGTCAATTCTTATGATAAATAGAATGGTGAATTCAAATTTAAGATCAAAAATTATAAATTAATGATATCTGTGAAATTACAAATAAAAAAAAGAAAAAGTCGGCAAAGAATCTTATATCTTTCTGCATTGGAACGAGGACAGATAATGAAAAAAAACATACAACTATTTCTGTCTTCATTCAATATAAAATAATATAATATTATATACAAGCTCATTTCTATCACACATTTTGGAAGAGAACACAGGAACATTTTTACTCTAGGGTTGGAGATTTTACAATGGTTTACATTATGGTTCAAGTAACAAGTGATGAAACATATGCAAATGATCTACATTATGGTTCAATTGATAGTAGATGACATAGACAGGGAATAGAAAGATAAAAGGGATGTATAAAAAGGAGTCATTCAAAATTCACTTAGTATGCAGACATTCATTGACATTAATTTTGTTCCAGTGTTGATTTCTTGATTCCAAACTGCAAGCTATACATTAAAGCAGTGTTGAAGTAAGCCATGCAGAAAAAATATTTTGCCTTGTTGCTAATTAAACTGCAATGCCTATATCAGAAGCCATAATAATGTTTTTCTATAGTAGTGGATCATTTACCATGGAAGACTAAGCAAAAACAAGTATCACATCCTAGATATGTTATCTAATCCAGTAAATAACATTTGGAATTAGATCACTGCAGCCTCTAAGATGCTAGTAAAGGAAAAAAAAAAGAACCATGCTACTACATTGTTGAAGACCTATTGACATTTTACTTACTATAGATCACCATACTAATATAACTATAATTCAAATATCCAGCATATAAGGGGAAGAAATTTATTCTTCAAGGGGAGTTATGAAGATGACCATAATTTCAGAAAAAAATGATATTTGAATAAACATGATTTAGGACTTTAGATATTTTGATTGTTAAGATATTCACATTATAATATTAAAAAGCCTTAGATTTAAAAACTGAAAATCTATTAATCATTGTGATATGTTATACTTTATATTTAGATTTGAAATCAGTAGTACAGACTTAAAACTGAAAATATATTAACTCTTGTGATACTTTCATTTTATATCTACATTTGGAATCATGAGTATAGACTTAAAATTGAAAATATATTAATTGTTGTGATATGCTTGATTTTATATCTACATTTGAAATCACTAGTATATAGCATATAACCAACTTATGTATGTTTTGTTTTGTTAATAAATTGTTAAAATTGTTTTGTCAATCCAGTTGTTTGTTTATAAAATATTATAACTTCAACACACATATGCTAGTTTACAAATCATCCACAACTCTAACATACAAATCACTGGGAATATGCTGGAGCCGTCATTGTAATAATTGGCAGTGATGATAATTGTTATTTGTTTAAACCAGGATTTACTTAGATTCACGGATACATATAGTAAGATACTCATACATTAATCATTATATATGGGCTTGTCGATCATTGAATATCAAATATATCTTTTGTGTATTATTGGTTATGAGTTCAAATCTGTACTGTAATATTTATATACCATTTCATAATCGATCAGTGGACTTTGTTAAATAATAAATTATTGTTTATTATTAAAATATTGTTTATTAAATCTGTCACTTAATATAAATCAAAATACCATATTGACTTTTCTTCATTTTTAACAAACTTCTTTTACCATTACAATATATTATATAATTTACTCTACACAATTTTAGGATTATTACATCAAAAATTTATGTCATATATCTGTGCATTTATAATAGTATTTAAAATGTGAAATGAATAGATGTTTAAAGTCTAGTAAACAGCTATAAAAAATCTCATAATTGATAAAAACCCTAACAAACTTCATCTTAATAATGTATTCACAGTAAAAAATAATATGTAAAAAAAATTTTTTTAATATATATAATGCTTATTATGTAAATAGACAACTAAAATGTAGAAAAATAACAAAGTAAAAACACCTTTTGGTTAATTTGCCATTCTTGGAAAATATCAGAGATCTTAAGAATCTACACTTGTTATAAAACAACATTTCGAAATTGCAGGAATATTATTGTTTCACAAAATTGTTTTATAAGAAGTGTAGATTTTTAAGATTTCTGATATTTTCCAAAAACCAAGAGGTGGATTACTATTATATTTATCTATTATTTTTAAAATGATTAAAACTACAAAAATAAGACATAAAAATAAAAAATACACCCTCTAACAAATGATTTCTAAATTTAAATATCATGTGATTTCCTACTATATAAAAATATGTTTGTATTGGCTTTTTAGTTAATTTAATTACTTATGAGTTAAATCAATATTAACAAAATTTTATTCTACAAATGCAATATTTCCATTGGCTCAGTTACTAAGGAATTTTCTTGGGAAGCATAAGGATGTGAATTTGTGTTCTAAAAGGGAACAAATTTTTTTTCATTATTAAAAATTCAAAAGTGTGGAATATTGACATATGGACAGAAATATAAATAGACAGGGCAAGTTAATATAAAACCATTTAATATCAGTAGTCTACAGCGAAAAAGAAAAAAATATTTCTTCCTAATTATAACATATATCAGCTAAAATGAATTTAAAATTTAAGAGATTTTTATTTCCTTTCATTCTATTTATATGTATCATCAACAGTTGGAAATTTCTTTGGATTTCTTATGTAAAAACAAAATGTCATAAAAAGCTCTTTAATTATTAAAAAAGAAAACAATGTAGAGAAGTGCATAATTTAATGCAGTGTTATGAGTAGGTGATTTTAAAACTCAAGCCTGATAGATTGTTAGTTCATCTCTAACACTTCCAGTGATTGAACTTCTTATAACCTATTGATGATGATGATTATTATTATTATCTGATTAAAAATAGTAACAGTCAATTAAAATCTAATGGAATGAATACATTTACTGTACCGGTCGAAACCCACCACCACCGCAAGTCAAATCGGATTCAAACTCAGCTTAACCAAAACTGAATTCAAACCCAACTCAACAGCTCAGATAGCAGAAATCGACGGCACAGTGCTATGCGCCAAGAACTAGTTCAACGGTTGGTGAGGACTAGAGACCCTTGCACTGACACGAATATCTAATAATTAATTACTTTGAATACTTTTTAAATCAAATCATATGTATGTTCGGGTTGCCAACACAGATAGCGGGTATGAACATTTAAATAATTATAAAAGGAATGATGAACTAAGAAACCAAGTATGTTAGAAATATTTAATAATAATAATAATTTGTTTTGTTCAATAAAATATAGATTGCATTAGTTACCTCTAGTCTTTAAAAGAATTTATAAACATAATAAGAGTGGCGGTCCTTATCATATGCCAATAAGTATTACACAACATGGAATTCTATGTCTATGCCCCCAATGAGAAATATAAAGGCAGATAAAGGTATTCATTAAGAACGGAAATGATTGTTCTAATTTTATTACGGTGGAATGTGAGATTTATTTTCACATTCGGAAATCTATTCATGAAGAGCAAAACGTATTTTAAGGCATAACTTTAATCTTGATTTGAAAACTGATTTAAACTAAATATAGTTGAGAATTGGTTCGACTTTAATTTAAATCACTTCATCACGAATTACGAGCACGGAGCAAGTTTTACCGGAACAAGATGCAATGGTACTGACGAATTACAAGGCAGAGAGTAAAATTGAAAGATGATCGCTAGTCGATGATCGAAGTCCTATGGCGGCTTGCATTTGGCAAGTCTTACGCCCTTTGACTAATGAATCGGAAAGGAAGTACTTTCTTCCTCGAGAAATTTAAATAAGAGAATATGATCACCGACCAGCCTAACGGAGCGGAAGATGGCCCTACGTCAGCAACCTTTGATGATGATGACTTGATAGTCATCGTTGAAAAATAGAACCCATGTAGAATGCTCTACGTGATGACTTGACCAATTAATTAAAGTCAAACGAGCTTTTATCGAACTATTTTAAAACATTTATAAACTATATTAGTTATGCCCTAATACCGTGCCCTTCCTGAATATTAATATAAAATAACAAAAGTGGAATTAAAATACATTTAACCCTTTATCGACCCTTTTTGCAATAAAAACATTAAAGGTTATATTCGAATAAATATATATTAGTAGAACAAGAAATCAATATTTTAACATTATTTGAATACATATATGTATACTTATAACGTAGATAGGAGCTGGGGACATAGGTGAAACATTGAGCTAATAATTTATTAATAGCTAAAGGTAAGAAAAAAAATAGTAAACATGTAATATTTTCCTTTGACTCGATGACTAATAGAACTTATAAATTTAGCTCTAATGGGCGAGAATTACTATTTGAAATTAATGTTATATTATTTGCGTGAGGCAAATGGAATCAAAGGGCTCATCGAGTCGAAAGATTATTGGCATATAATTTTTAAATACGACATTAATAAAGCACACTAACATATATATTAAATGAACCGCCAAGTAAGAGAAGAAAAAGTTTAAAGACTAGAGATTTAAAGAATTACGAGATAAATTTACAGTAGCATGAATAAAAGGTGTTACAAAGATTTACGTTAAAGAATAAAAGAGCTCTTAAAAAGAAGGGGTATAAAATAAAGTTCGAACTGGCCAGAAAGTTTAACGTTCATATTACCATTCCGTGCTTGTCCTTAAGTTACTCCTCCAAGTTGTTGAAAACGTAGGCATCATTGGTTAACTACTGGAGTAGTATTTTAGTAGCTTTCATTATTTTAGCAGAATGATCGATCCGGAAAACGGTTCAGCAGCTCCAGTGAAGATTCCTCGGGACTTTAGGAACCGTAGCCAGATCCCTGATGTTCTAGCCCTCTATCATGATGAAATACAATTTTTATACACCCAGAGTTCACTGCACTACTCTACAACCAAAAACTAGTCTTTTTCTTTACTTTTCAGGGCTATATATCTACTGTTCACTGATGCCTCCGGCTAGCGCTCATTTTATTATCAATCTCTTTTTTTTTTTTTTAATTAGTTGTTTTCAGAAACATTCCTTCGATAAGGCTTTCAAACTAATTTTTGAATTCCTTTCCTAATTAGAAAATGAATTCTTAAAGTCTGAAATGATTTTAATTAAAAATTGAATTCTTATCTTTTTTCTATTAATAAAACTTTACTGTTGTTTTTGAGAATTTGAAAGCCTTTAGAAGGAATGTAGCTTTTAATCGCAAAACTTTACAAATTATTTAAAAGTAAAAAAAACAAGTATTCCCGACGCAATGAAACTTTCGAACAATTATATACATTTAATATTTACAAATATATATACGCACAATCCACGCAATTTAATATATATAAATTCATGAATATTTTATCATGAATTTATTTAGAGAATTGATCAAATTTAACTAAACTAATTAATTTTACTACGTATTTGAAACAAGTTATTCATTATGGAAATTAGCGTGGATTGAACGTATAAAGCCCCATTGCATCGGAAATTTAAGGTTAGTATTAGGGTAAATAACATGAAGCTAGGATCGAACTCAGATCCGACTGCTTCATTACTAACCAAATTTAAAGATGTCATTTTCCTAACTTTAACTTTTATGTACTCTAGATAAAGCAGAATTTCAAAATCTGCAAAGAGTTACAATAAAATACATAATTTTTATTAAAAAAATTTTTTTTCTCTAATAATAATAATAATAAATTATATGATCGGTTGCTAAGTCAGTTATGAGAGCATCCAAAATGATAAGCAGTTCCATTAGTAATAATATAATTGAATAGTTTTATTGCTCAGTAATTATAAAAAATTTGAGCATTGGAAATAATAGAGATGGAACCATAATCCATGGAGCTTGAGCTGACTAATTCAACTGACCAAATATATTTTTGATAATTCTTCAACTGAAACTCAATTCAAAAATCTTTAGCTTTCTACTCCATATGCTGTGCAAAACTTTTTTTTTTTTGTTTTTGATATTTAATTTAAAAGAAAAGAGTTGTTTCTAAAAAATAAAAAATAAATTTGAGGGGATTTAATTTAAATGAAAAACTATAAAAGTAAACATCTATTTACTTCCTAATATTTAAATATGACAGTTTATATTTATTACTATCACATACATGTAAGATTTTACATTAAAACCTATTTTATATACATCCAAGTGTATAAAAATTATTTATATTCTTTTGGCCTATAGTATAATTTGTATTTTAAATCTATCAATCATCCTTTTGATTATTATGAATAAATGGTTTAATAAACTAACAAACTTAAATTTGATTTTTTAAAAGATTAATGTAGATTTAGATAATGTGTATTTAAAATGTTTATGGCCTTTTTGTCATGTGGTTCCATATGTATAACTGGATGAAAATATAATTATTGCTTAAAATTAATTTCAAATATTTGCGAAATTGCATTTTACTTTTTTAATCGCACGATTACATTTTTTATAATTATGAAAATTGTCAGATTGCTATGAAAATGGTGAATTTTGTGTTTCAATATTTTAATCATGTGATTTAATTTCTTATAACTACAAAAATTGAGACATAGCTATGAAAATTGGGTTTTTGGGGGGGGGATTTTTTTTTTGATGAACATGGCGATTTTGTAATGAATTGGTCAGATAATGACAATGTATAGATTGATCGATGTCATTCATTGGTTGGATATGTCGGCGTGGGTTTTGGGCAGTTCTTATAATTGGAAATAGCCATGAGCACATACTAAATCAGTAGTACATACACTGATCAAGTAATAAAGTTTAATTTATTGTATCATACAGGCTAATTTCTTTCAGCTGACTTCAGGCAGAAAACTTAATTCATATTACATATACTTACAAATATTGATACATGAAATGATTCAATAAATTTTTTAAAAAATCCACTTACTAAAGGATTGTCCATATAATATGTTAACATTTTAGTTTCATTTTCCAAAATAAAATATCTTCGTAAAAACTTGTTACTATTTTCAAGCTCCTCAATATCAAGAAATCCACAAACCCGTTGCTGACGATCCACGTAGGGCATACTAAGGTGAGCAATTGCAATGCTGCTCCTAAAAAGAAAATATATATTTTGAAAAAGCAGTTTTAGACATAATTCCACTTGTTAAATGCTGAACAGTTATAAAATAAAAATAATCCATTAAAGGATTATCACATTAAAATCATAAAAAATAAAGGCATAGAAAATATTCTAAATATTCAACCTTAATAAAATTTATTTTATAGTAACTACATGTAAGCACAGATAATATATATATATTATTTCAAGTTTTCTTTTTATCTTTATTCATCTAAACTCAATTGTACTTCTTCAATGAACTGTATTTTTTTTTCCTGAACCAATTCATTGTTTAATATACCATATGGATCTTAGTACAATGACAGATTAAAGTTTTTCCCATTATTCTTATTAATATACAATGAAACCTTATTACATTTTTATTTTTATCTTCATTATCATAAATTTTCCAATAACAATAGCAATAATAATGCAACAGGGTTCAAATGTCAATTAATAAGGATGGTGGGGAAAACTATAGGTGCAATATATTTTCTCTCACTTGAAAGAAGATCAACTAGCCAGAATTTAGTTTTAGAAGTGTCTTGGCTTAATGCAATGCTTTATTTTTAAACTTTCATAGGTATGGAAATAGTACAAAGAATACAGAACACCTATTTTTTGATTGTAGAAATATAAAAAAAGAATATCAGAATTAATCAAATAGTATTTATTAAAATGAATTATGAGAAATAAAAATAATAAATATATATATATTAGTGCTAGAACTAATCTCATATAAACAATATACAGTAATCTTTCCTTTCTTATCTTCGGACTAAGTAAAAATCTGAAAATTGTTGAGAGCCATGCTTCACCACAGTGATTAGCAATAACATTTTTTAAGCACCTTCTTATGTACTTCAAAGTTTCATTCATTACCCCAGCTTATTATATTTTATTACTATTATTATTGTATTCTTGTTACAATACATTATTTACATTATTGTTAAATAAAAAGAAGATATTGAACATGAAGTTATGCTAAACTCTCTCAAAATGCATGAAATGCTGATGCCAATAAATATTTTCATTTGATTGTGAAAGTATTCTAGATTTTGTAAGTCATATGTGCATTTCATTGAATAATAACCATTATATTGTTGGTTTTCTCATATACATGAAAACGTCAACTTATTTATAGGGGCCAGTAAAACACTCGTTTATATAGTAAATTGAAATTTGCTTAATTTTGAATAGAATATTATAAATAGACATCTTATACACAATAATATTAATAAAAAAATAAAACACAAAAAAAAATCGCACATGAGTGCAAAGTTTGCAAATATTTTGCATAAATATGAAATCACTTAATAAAAATCAAGATCCTTCCGTAAATTGTTTTTCATTCCTAAAAATGAAGAATCAAAATTTCATTTATAGCTCATGTATTCACATTTAGGGAATTTGATATAGCAAATAGTATTCCCTATTAAAATACAGGATTACATTTAAGTCAGCTTAGTTATCAAATTATTAAAAAGAAAAGCTAAGAACGTTTGTTTTCCCAACCCATATTTGGTTAAAAAAAAAAAAAAATGCGGTGACTTCCTGCAGAATTCTGAGATGATTAAAAAATGAATTTTATAAATGAAATTACAGTAATTCTTGATTTGTATGATTTTATAAATGGGTGTAGTCAATTCTACTATAGAATAGAGGCCTTTCTTTTATGACAGCTGTTTGAAAAATAATTTAATTTATTAATTGCATTTGAAAGTAATCTTGAAATGCTGCAACTTGCCAAATCCATTTACAAATTTCTTAGAATTTTAATCAAAATAAATATACAAATTTTAAACATCACTAATTAAAATAAACTTAATTTTTTAATAGGAAACTATAAATCTTGTAAAGTTGTGATTTCATTTTGTCATATAAAGGTCTATTATGCATGTATATGGGTGTGTTTCTATATACAATACTTTATACATATGTTTTGGCAGATAAACCTAATGATTGATTGCCTCTTCCAATATCTTTGCACTTATTTATTATGATAGTGATTATTTATTTTTAATTCTTGCTTTAAGTAATGAAGGATGTGGCATTATAGATGGATGTCTCTAAAAACAACAACTGAAATAACATAAGCAACACTTGCTAGGGAGCAGAAATTGTTATAACTTCTACAGAAAAAATATATGCAGGTACAATAATTCTAAATTTATGACCACGATTTTTTGTTTAAGTCAGACTTGCCCTTCAAATGCACATTTATCACCAGCTATTGCTTAGAACATAAAAAAATATTTTTTAAAAAATTAAATTTAAAAGTACAATAATATCAACAAAGATATTCAAATATTGTTGCATATTCTTAATTTTTTGCATTTCATATATAGTAAGATTGTTTGCTTGAGTATTTATGTAAATAATTTTTATTAGAAGATAATGTAAGATTAGCTGATCAATGTATCTTAATAATTACCTTAAAATTAGGTTTAAAAAGTGATAAAATAGCTTTAAACAACCAAGCACAAGACATCTTTTAAAAGAAGAAAAATGACTCATAATCAATTACCAACTAGAGTTGAATTAAGTGATTTCCCAACTTTGTTTTACCATCTCCTGGGAATAATGAAATCAGATAATAATTTACCAAACAATAAATGAATAAGAACTAGGTGGATTATGGATCCAATTATCGGAATTTTTTTTTAAAGTTTGCTAAGAAATTATCAGCTACTTGGAAAAAAATTTGTTAATTAGATTTTAATCCCACACTGTGAATATGGCAAACAGATATAGTAACCATTAACGCACAAGCTATTTCTTAATTATTCTTTGGCATTTGTCTTATGGGGATAAAGTTCATAATAAAAATGGAACTAAAAAATATATATATTGGAAACAATATATTTTTTATTTAATTTGTTGTAGTCATTGATCATTTAGTAAAATTCCTTAAATAAATAGATCTGATTTATGATTGATCATTCATTTGTGAGTATTGAAATGATGCTGGCTATCATTTAGTCAATATTTCTTATCAACTTTTTATCAATAGATGACAATGTGTTTTCCAACAAACAATTATTAAATATAAATTATTATCTAGGAAATTTGTGGTATCTATTATAACTATCTTTTCTAGTATTTATTTTTTAAATGAATGTAAAATCTACACTTCAGTCTTTAGATATACTACAAGTTAACCTGTTGGTGAGTTAAACTTCATTCCCAATAATTCTTTGCAATTGCTATAATGACAGGGAGATTCCTAACCATATTCATTAGAAAAAGACAGCTAAAATTACAATACAAAAAAAAAGTTTACTTCTTATATCAATAAAAATATTTTCTACCATTACAAGTTTATGCAATGTAAATGTGTGTTTGTAAATCACTGAAGGGTTTTTTGCAAATTATTTATGTCAATACTATGCATTTTCATCTGTTCAGGCACTAGAACATGGACAAAAGTAAAAAAAATGAATGAAATATCATTATAAATATAAGGCCACTTAAAAACATAACAATCTATATAATAACTGAAATACAGGTTTATTATATACCTGTATCAATATATGTAATATATAGGGTATATGAGCACAGACTTTCACATGAACCACTGCTCTCCACTCTATCTCATATCACTGATACACTTGAACACATATGTCGAAAAGATAAATAATCACCAATAACCGTATTTCATGCTAAACCAGCAGGTATATAATAAGCCTGTATTTCAGTTATTACATAGTAGAGATATCTGCCCATTCCTCATATATATATTAAATAGATTATGTCCTGTACATGAGAGGTCAGATTGACTTTAGGTCAACATGGGTGTGATGAGAATCTGAGCTTCAGAGTGGCCTTTGAGCGTTCCTTCATCAGATTTTCAATTGGATGGACAGTTGAAGAGTTGGAGTGTGGAGTGGATTGAAACCTGTCCATTAAAGTATAAAGATTGGCTATCTTAATATATATCTGAGCACTTATTACATATATGTGTAGAGATGATAATCTGGACCAACTGATGATTGCTGGTTTAGCATGAAGTACATATATTGGTAATTATTTATCTTTTCGACATATATGTGTTCAAGTGTATCAGGGTTATGAGATAGAATGGAGAGTGGTGGATCATGTGAAAGTCTGTGCTCACATACCCAATAATCTATATAACATTTGTGAATGTGTGCAAAATCTAAATATTGTAAATGGAAAAATAAGTATAGTAATAATAATACTGTATACCACAATGTTACAGGTTCAATTGGTAATTTCAAAAATAATGCATATTGAACAAATTTAATTCATAACATATAGATATTGAATGTTAGTTGAAATTAGATGAAAGAAAAAATGGGGACAAAATGTGAAGATGAAATGACAGATCAGAATGCATGAATCCTAAAGTGCTAATCTTTTGATTGGGCTGAAAAGAAATCTAACCTGAGTTTTGTTTTCCATCAAATTCTAAATAAATGACTTCACAGTTTTTCCATTTCTTTAGATGCAATTCACTTCAAATCAGTTTCAAATTCAACTCTAGCTGCTTATTAACTGCTGCCTTTTTCTGTCCGCTAAACCATTTCCACATTACAATCTAGTTGATAAATTAACTTAACTATGCAATTTGATCCATTATTTACAATTAGTATGATTGCCTTGTACAAGTTATGATAGTAATAGATTCAAGAATTAGTTTTGCAATTTATCCCACAAGAAGATAGTTTTAAAAAAAAGACATCAACTAGCTGGGTTGAATAAAACTCTTATTCCCAATCCATCATTTCAGTCCACAAGTAATACATGACCTGCCACAAGCAATTAATCACACAACCCAATAATATTGTATAATAATGCTCATAGTATTGCCCTTTAATTGATTTGGAACTGACAAGTATGCATATAAAATACACTGATTTTAATATTCATGTTAAAATATAAGCAAATGATGAATAGTATTATGCACATCTGTGTAAATCGCTAGATAGATAAAAAATTTAAAATAGCCCAACTGTAAAAGACTAATAACTCTATGGAGACAGTGATGAACAAGATAATACTCATCATATTAGTTAAATGCTAATATAATCACAAAAAAAAATATTTGGAGCCATAGGAAGAAATATCAATTTTACATAGAATGATTATTTTCTCTAATATTATATACTATCACAAAATAGGGTTCTAGAAGTGAATGAGGCTTCAACTACATGGTTTGGGAGACTATAAGATGAATAGTAAAATTTTCACTACCACTAATTCTTATGATGTATTTATAAAATTTGGAGAGCAAATTATAATCCATGGTTGTAATATACAAAGGTTTTGAAAAGGAAATATAAGAAAATATATTTTAAAAGCATTATTTTAACTGATATTGTTCTTTTTGCAAATATAAAAACCTCAGTTCTCATTTAATAGGGTATGCAGAATGATGTTAGGTTTAATAAGAGTAAATCAAAAATATTGTTGATAAATTATAATTGTTGGGAAAATGAGATTAATATTTTGGGAGATTTGAATATAAAAACTGTAGACAGTTATATAAGAAAATATTTGATAAAATGTAAATAAATATGGAAAATAATATATATAAAGAAAAGTGTAGTTGAGAAATAATAATAATAAAAATATATCCAATGAAACTGAAAGATCTGTCAGTAGCAGATGAAAATAAGGTGAGTTGATTGAATTTTACTATGAAGGAAATGAAGAGTCAAAAAGATTTTGGTAGATTAGCATTTAAAACTGTAGAGAATAAATGTAATGGGATGATTTAGAAAGAAAATTTTAAAAATAAATTAAAACAGCAATAAAATATGCTGACTTATTCAATAGTGATTTTTTCTAAGTACATAATTAGAAAATGCATTATTAAAATGCAAATAAAATTTTGAGGATAAATAATTATGAAGATTAAAAGGATAATATGACAGCAAAAAGAGAAACTATGAAAAGATATTGCAATATGTAAAAAAAGTACAATGGTTGAATAACAACAAAAAGACATATTAAAGTTGAAGATAAATATATGTAAATTAAAGGGAAAGCAGTTTATTAGCTTAAGGTAAAAGTATAATCTTTAAAAATTAGTAAAAAATTTATAAGTACATGAATATAAAAAGTGGAAACTATTGACTGAACAATATTCAAATGAAATTGGAAGAGAAAGGCAATTGGTATTTGATTATAAAAATGTTTTAGGATAACATATTAATAGAAAAAATATTGAGATTTAAGATATTAAAAAAAAGTATAAAGAAAAAAATAATAAAAATCCTAAATTATATTGAAAAAATGTGGGCATGTAAAATGCAAAAATAATATAAATAATTTTAATTTGATTAATAACTGAGGAAAAATTCTAGAGAAGTCAATTATAAATATCTCTGAGAATAGGATACATTACTAAAGTATACAATGATGTTTAAAGTGAATAAGGGAAAAATAGGGACAGGAATAAACATAAAATAGGTTTAGTAATATTTCTTTTTTGAAAAAGGGAATTACTCCCATAAAAAAGATAAATATTTGTTAAAGGTTACAAAGGTGCTTTCAACTCAAGATATTGTCCATAATGGAGTACAGCTAAGTCTGCAACATTTTCACATGCAATATTAATCTCATGATGATTTCCCTTTAAAATAATAAACAAAATTAATTATATTTGTACAATTTAAAAAGTACTATGCAGGTCAACTAAAAAAGAGTTCAAAATAATTCTGTTAAACTACAAATAAATAAATATACTATATAACTAAATAAATGTATATAGAATTAAATATAATTAAATTATATTTCTAGAAATTCCAAATAAGGCTCACTTTTATATTTCAATGCATTTAAAAAATACAAAAAAAAAAAAAAAATTAATGGATCTTAAAACAAATTTTAATCAATGAAGTCTTATTAAATTAGGCCCAGTCTTGATAGTTCTTTAAATAATATGTTGTACCACTATTTACATATAAAGTTTTAAAAAATATGATTAGTAAAATAGCCAGCCGGTAGAGACTAGTAAAAACAAAAATTAAAAAACTAATAAATAGAAAAAAAAAAAAGATTTTCCTTCAGAATCTTTATTAGTATTTACTAAGAAAAGAGATAAATATTAGTAATGATGATTGACTATACCTTAAATAAGTCCATTTTAATGATCTTTCTATCATTATTTTAGAATGTTTCCAATTCCAAATGTTTCCAATACTGTGATGTCATAAAAGGTCAAAATCCAAAATGCCGTTCAGATAGGTAATGGGCAATTTTCAATTAACTTCCTTATATGTTCATTAAAGAGATTGAGAGTTATTTCTTCATTGTAAAGGACAACTGTTAAAAGTCAGAAATTCTTTCTGATAAAATTATAGGTAAATAAATAAAATTCTCAAATCATTTTACTCATTCCTTTAAAGAATTTAGATACAAGGGTGAATCATTCCAGAGAAATTATTATGCAGTTACTGCATCATGATTAGATCATTCAAAATAGTGATTTAATCTTACAAACAACTTAGAAGACATTTTTAAATTTGACTGTCATTGGTGCAGATATTTAATTTGGAATCTGATTATTTTAAGAATACTTTCGTAATCAAATCTAATTTCAGGTATTTGCTTAGTAATTTAACATAAATTAAGCTTAAGATAAGAAATATTTTTTTTTTGGGGGGGGGATTAATAATAATATCAACTTGGCATTACTTTAAGATGATTTTTTTTTTTTTGCACTACTGAAAAATAAATCTTTTTTTTCTTTTTTAAATTAAGTTCCCAGTGCACATCAGATATTCATTGATCAAAATAGTGAGATAAGAATACAACTAATGACAAGCCCACAATCAGACTCAAAAATAAGATACAAAATGTCAAAAAAATAAGTGAGATAAGGGAATCCACAAACATTGGATTAAAAAAAAAACAATCTACAAGTGAAAGTATCAGATTGTCAAATGTTTAGCCTTAAATCCAGCAAGAATAGCTACACATAAGCACACACAAAGAAATAAAGTGTTTGTACATGACTTCACAATTTATCCATTTAATTTATACATTATGCACTTAAACCAACAATGAAAGCCAAAAAAATAAACAATAATATAATCTCTTGACTGCATTTGATTTACCATTACATGCCTAACGACTTAATTTCAAAGAAAACTAATTTACAATTTATACACAAAATATTAGTTCATTGATTCATTAAGATATAAAATGTAATAATGATAATGATGATAATAATAAGGAAAAATTAAATTCTGAATTATAAACTTTGACACTGCAAGGCTCATAGAATCAGTTTCAGGGAAAATACTTCATCAGCTTTACCAAATCCTAATTTCATTAATCACAAATCAGAATAAGTTTCAATCGTGTTTATATTGAAAAGATTTTACTTGATTAATTTTCAAGTAGTAAAAGATGAAATATACAATATAGTATGACTATTTTTTGGATAAGCAAAAATTGTAATGAATTTCTTTTTTTATATATATCATATTATTTAAGTAACATTTTACAATGATTAATATATTGCATTTTACACAATTAATAAACATATATACATTGTAAAAGAATATTAATACATGTATGGCATTACGTATAGAGAGTTTTACCTGTTTTAATAGCATTTAGCACTTCTTTACAATGATTGCAGCATCGTATTTTCTCTGTTAAGTTTATCTTCTGTGGCTTTGCACTGAGGCAGAATGGAAGACTCTTAAAAGCTAAAGATTCAGGGATTGAATCTCAGAATATAAAAAAAATATATCTGTAGTCAAGTGAAAAGAATTGCTGCACTCAAACTGCCATTTTGATGTTTAATTTTCACATAATCCCTTGAACAAATACCTCTTTTTTATTTATTTATGTCTGGCAAAAATTTTAAGGAGTGAGAAAGTGCTAACCAAGACTGTTTAGTTTATTAATAAAGAGTCTCTATGTACATGAAAACTTAAACGTTTCCTGATTCAAAGTAATCACAATTAGACAATAATATTTGATCATTATTAAGAATTTATTATTACTCACTATTTTTGTAAATAAGATTATGAAGAATATATATGGACAACATTTTATGACCAAGTAGTTTGTCATTGCTTACTATCCATTTAATTTATTTTAGCATTTCAATTTTAAATGTCTATAATAAAAGTTGAAAAGAATTAGCCCTTAAATCAAGATAGATCATACATCAATAAATTTAATAAATTCTGATAATTAAAATATATATAGAAAATTATTCTAACAATTTCTGTTTGCGGTCATATTGTATACGTTAACACGTGTGTACGTACGCTTAAAAATTTCGTATATTTTGCATTATAATAAAGATGAACTATTGACATAAGAGTTCAAAACATACATATAAATAGCTTTTCGCATCGATCACAAATGTGAACAGATACATATACGTGTATCTATACTTTAAAGAACAGACAATGCAATTAATCAAACGACAATGAGAAATGGCATTAACCCTTAGACTAATTATCAAGTGCTTCATTGTTAAATAAAATATATTGCATGACCTACGCGCAGTGAACTGATTATTTAAAAGGTAGATGTGCATTTAATAAATAATAAAAAAATGAAATTACAAAATTAAGACATTCTACTGCTTTGTTAAAGCCGAATAAATGTGGAACTTTCTATTTACAATTAGAGTTTTTTTTTCATCTTTATTTCCTGGTTACTCAGTTAACAAGGATAATTGGTACAACTTGGGGTTGATGGCTATATTTTTCAGAAATGAATAAAAAGTCTGACAGTAAGAAAAAAGAGGGAGGAGTTAATGAGGCATAATACATGAATAGTGCTTAATATATATAAAAAAAATTCACATCAAAAAAAAAAAAAAAATGCTTTAAAAACTTTAAAGCACGTACACCCACACATTATGTTAAACCTATTAGTTTTAGGTTAAATAAGACACATTTTAAAAAAAAAAAAAATACTGCTGATTATTATATTTTCATGTATAACGATTAAGTTCAAATATAAAACACTTCTGTAAGAATAAAGTCTGTTACCAAATCGAAAGACAAACGTGCATTTGCAATAATATCGCGTTTGTTATAAATTACTATTTCAAAAGGCCGCCATGTCGACGACTTTTACCGGGAGGAATTTGGCGAGATGTTTGAAATAATTCAAAAAAATGAATAACTTCAAAAGTTAAAAGACGATATCATAAGATATCAAACGCTAAAGAACATATTTATATTTTACTAAATGGTTTGTATAATAGTTGCAAACTGATCGGTATTTTTTTATTCAAGGTCTTATCTCTTTTTTCTTCTCTTTCGTGGAAATTTTGAGGTGTGATAGCTTGTAACATGAAGTGTAATAATGTTTTTAAATTATAATGCATACATTTTTAAAATTCTAACTGTAATACTTTTGGATTTTAATTTTTATATAACATAATAGTAATAAATCAATGAAAATTAAAAATGGAGAAAAAATCAATTGAAACAAATATTTGCGCCAATGCATTTATTTTGTATGGTCAGTTGCTTAAGAGATCAAGTGCTACTTAATAGTTGACTAAACAAGAATCTCATTCAGGGTGAGATTAATTTTTTTTACCTCATTTTCCTTCATTGAGAATCATTGCAGAAAATTAATGACTCTCAATCAGTTGTCAAACAAGTCAAAAAAGGGGGGCATTAATAGCTACAAGTTTTGAGAAGTAGAACAAAATACGCAATACTTATTAACACAACTCTAATGAGTATCAGCTATTTGCAGTCTCCGAAAAAAATGTGACATCAATCAGATTCTAAGCCTAACTTTGCCCTTAAATAATCAACAAGACCTAAGATTAACAAAAGTTATCATTAAAAAACTGCCTGATTTATGAATCTCTCTTAATGTCCATGATTCTGATTTTGATTCTAAACCATGCCAATCTCTTTAATTAATAATGCAGAAAGTTGGAAGTAGCAAAACAAAATATTTTTTAGCTACAATTTTTAAAAAAAAAATAATGACATAGCTCCAAGAAAAAAATTACATATTTATTAGACTATAATCATTGTTTTTTTTTATTAAGGAAATATTTATTGGAATACAGATTCTACAGATTACATTAGATTACAACTCTATTCATTTACATTGATTTTAGTCTTTGTTTACATTGATTGAATTCAACTTGAATTTGCATCTCTCTTTTATCTTGTGTAGATTTATGTTACATCTTGGTCTTTGGTTACACCGCATCAAATCAAGCAGCCATTTTCATTGGTGGTAGGTTTTATCTGTTTTGTGTTATCTTTGTTCTTTCCTCTTTTCATCATTCTTCCTGTCATCACTTTTTCCATCTTCATACCTTCTTCTTTCTTGTCTCTTCTAGTTTCAGTTGACAAATCATTTTATAACTTAGATGTCAGTTTAAGAGGTTTGATTGTCAGCTCATCCAGAGTGATCTGTTCCCACGTGTCTGCATACAGTCTGTGGGATGTTATAAGATAATCTCTGGTTTTCAGACCGCAAAGGTGTTTCTTGAAGATTTGCCATGGGTTTGCCGAGTTGTCTCGAAAAACACTGTGACACCTGGACAGCCACTTTGCAAAGAGAATCATGATTGCCATTCAGATTATAGCAAATTCTCCAGTTCTCAGTTCCCCACTGATGTCCAGTGTCTGAGAGCATCCCGACCTAATACAAGATATCAATCTCATCTCCATGTCTCTGAGTTTTGAGCAACAGAAGATAAGATGCTCAATATCCTCCTCCTTCTGGTTGCATAATGGGCAGATGGAAGAAATGCTCTTAAATCTCCTATGATCTACCAAGAATTGATTTGTCGGAAGAGCATCCAGACTGAATTTGATAATAAAATTTACTAGCCTGACGTCCAACGACCAGTGTTTGGACTTTTTTATCAATGATTTTAAGGTTGATTCTAGCCTGACTGGGTTACTCTGTTAAACAAAAATATTTACTATTAACAGAAAAAAAGAATCTCAAATTAATGTATTCCCAATACTCAATAATCTAAAAAAGGAGCCTACAAATAGTTTCCATTCAGTTCAAAGTATAACCTAATTATAAATACTAAACTACTTAAAAACATTCAAATCATACATCTGCCAATTCTACTGTAATTCACAATAATGATACATTCTCTGATGGAAGGCTGCATAAATTTTGTCATTCTTGCCCTCCAATCTAGGTGTGATGCATTATTAATCCCAAAAATTATTTTTAATTGCCATTAATGGCACTTAACATAAAATTAATAGAGCTTGCCCTGTAACCATTGAAGCACCTATATCTTCATACTGTTATCTTTTCTAGTTAAGATATTGATTGTTGTTGTTATAAATAAATAATCAAATGGCTTCATTGCTTGGGAGTTCATAAAAAGTTCGAGTATCAGGAGTGCTAGAATTGATAATGGTCTAAGGATCTTATGCTTGAATATTGATACTCTACCATTAAAACATTCTCTGATTATTCCTATAGCAAAGCTTTCTTTTCCAGAAAACAATCCATCTCTTTCAATACCAATTTATTATTAGAAGCTTAAAAAATCACTGACTACCAATTTATCACTAAATGGGTTATTCTAGATAATTTTCATTTTTCATTAGATAACCTCTTTAATCTGCTAATAGAATCAAGCTTCATTAAATAAAATTATTCCAGTTTCATACAATAGTAATTCAAGCACATAGTAAATACTCTTTTCACATTTTATAAACATTTATCAATATATCCCTCAATTCAAAGTCCATTATACCTCCAGTGTAAAAATTCAAACCATTCTTGCACTACAACACCCCAAAATGTATATTTAATAAGTAAGCATTTGTTCATCAGGTAAATTAAAGAAATTACAACAACTGGATCTCCATTCCTATTGTTATATTTCAATATTTTTTTAGTACAATTCTCTTCCAATAACTATTTTCTATCCACTTTTAATATCTTGTTTAAGAGTGAATAATCATTATGCTGTAGAAATATTTTCCAATTTTTAAAAATTTTTAAGTTCCATCATATTGTATCCACAAGCATAAAAGTTCAAAATCTCTCCTAAACATGCATTTTGAACCTTCAGTCATCACATGAGCTAAAAGGTATTAAACAGCTGAATCTATATATTCATATTTGCAGTTTGATGTTTTCCCATTTTACCCTTTCTCTCATAAGATAAGTACTGATTTCCATTCACTTTTATCAAATGCAAAGATTTTCAGATTAATTCTGTTTCAAAAGCTCCCACATTCTTGAATTAATTTCTAACCTTGACACAGCACCAAAAACAATTTAATTACTTCATTTCAAAAGCAATTATTTATTTCAATTTTCTAACTAATTTTCTTACATCAAGAAGTTTTAAAATCAAACCCACATTTTTAAAAATGAAGACTATAATCAATTAAGCAAGAAATTGTATTACACATTATATATATATATCTCATCTTTTACTTCAGATAATAAAATTGTATCAGATATTTTGTAGCTGTTCTCATGCTTCAAAAGTAAATGAATCATATTACTTCTTATATACAAAGATGCAAATTATATTCTAATATATCAATATTGTAAGATGTGATCTTACATCCCACCAAGAACCATTAAACACCCTTATCTATTTCTACACCAATACCCACCATAACAACATCCTCTACATACAATGTACCATAAATTATATATATATAAAGAGAGTGTAATCCAAATAAAATGTATTCCCAAAAAATAAAAATGTTTACAAGCATTTTAGATGAGAAAATGCATGATTGTTTATATAATTAAAAGATAAACAAACATGTGAATAAAATACATAACCTAAACTAAACATGTAAAGCTTAATTAAATATTTATACTTACTGTAACGGTCAAGTTTATGCATCCATGTAACAAAATCAAGAGTCCAGACAAACAGATCAAAGCAGACCAGTATGAGATGGTGAGATCCCAAGACTGACTATGCTTCAATTCATTCACTCATGCTCTAAGATTCAATACCCTATGGATGACACGCTTGAGAATACATTCGCGTAACCTTTCTTCACGGCCGTCATAGATCAGGAAAAAATACGAAACTTGGAGATTAATAGGCAATTATTAACTAAATCTATCATATAACTAATTGGGATGTTATTCATAATGCATAGATTCTTAAATATATATTTTATAAATGATTAGGGTTGAATTGGATTAATAACGAGACAGAAAATGAAACAAATTAATTTAACTGTACATTTATTTATGCTTAATAAAACAAAAAAAATTACAATATATATAATTTAGCGTATTAAATGCACTCAGGCATTGGAATGAATGAAAAGAGAGTTAAAGTATTCTCCTCTTACAGACCAATTATGAAGATGTTTATACAAATAATTATTAAAGCTTACATGAGATGAGGGTTAACTTGTTCTCATCTTATAGATTAATTATAGAAACATATGTATAAATAATCACTACGTTATATCTATAAAATTATGTCAATTTCTATCTTTAGACTTGTGGCTGGTAAATATAAGTGATTCTACTAGCCCTTGATCACAATTAATTATGCATTTTATTATTACAAATATATTTATATCTAAAAGATGAGCATATAAACCATCTCAATAACCTAGATTGAACATGGCTTTCAAAAAATATTTTCAGACTAATGCTGAATATTGGATTATGAGGAGGTAGAGTTGGCTTGTCCATATTTGTCAACGTGCTATGGCACAGGTAAATAATAATAATAAAAGTTGCTCTGCAGATGGATTAGTGAATCCAGGGTTCTTGTGACACACTGGTACCCTGGGACCAAACATCATGCTGCTGGAGGAAAGGAACATCTAGTTCAAACATGGCAGGGTGACTTACGTGATAGCTTGACCTTAAACTCAGAGTTCGCTAATGCACCATCCTATAAGAGAAGATGTTCTGGCTTAACTGTGGCTCATCTTAATAGAAATACATATGCAGCAAAATGTGAAATATTGAATAAAAGAATCTCATTCGCCAAGCAATAAGCAGTATTACATGTTTAATATCAAACATATGAGGACAATAGCTTAATTAGCTTCATCAACAGGAGCCAACTCTTATGTAGCTTTATAATATATATACTACTAAAATGAATAATTTTATAATCTTTACTTTCTTCTGTTCAATCCATATGTGCTATTTATCATGGAATTATTATCTAAGGAGGGAAAGTATATTTACATGGACTTAAGAAATATATTAACTAGCAAATATACTTATAAATGTCTTCAAGGTTAGTTTAATTCTTAGTACATAATAAATTTAAGATTGAGAATTTTATGATTAAAAGCAAGCCACATTATAAAATTAAATCCATAATAAATAATAATGAGCACAAGGTGATTCATTATTATTCCAATATGGGATTTCGAAACAGCGCACAGGAAAGATAATGTTATGAAAATAATTATGTGAAGATATTTAAAATATTATCCTCTTTAAAATGTATCAAAATTAAGTGCTCACTGTTTCGAGGCATTGGCATAAAACATAATAAATATTTAAGAACTAAACATAATCAAAAGAGAAAATATAGATATACCCGCAGGTCATTTATAGATTTTAGAAGTGAAATAATTTAAATAAATTTGATACATTATTAGTTTAACATTAGGAAAGGATTTAACATTTAGTTACATTTAATTACTTTAGTTACATTTAATTAATTACATTTAGATACCTTTAGCTAGCTTGGATTTATAGTTTTGAGAGTTAAATAAGAATTACACAGAGCTCTATGGTTTTAAAATTAATTACCGGTTATTATTCAGCTGGAGACATAGGCGCTTGAGTTGCAGATTTGGTGAGCTTGTTTCTTGGACGACTTGTGGTATCATCTTCTTTTTATTAGGTTAGGCTATGAATCTTCTGATGGTGTTCTGGTTGTTGCGGCATTGGATGGGAGTAAGGCTCCACCATTCCCCTCATGGAGAAAACAGCAAAGACTGCCTTTTTTTAGCTGGACATTTTAAAAATAAAACTGGCATGGATTCTGGTGGCAACTGTTTTATAAAAATGGAGTCTGGATACCTTAAGCTTAAAATATAGCCTACTTATATGTTTTACCTACCAAGCACTTTCACTTTAGGAATTTATTTCACCTCAAAACCCATTAACTCTAAAATTTACTTTAATGTTACAAGATTATACAATTTTGATTTTAAATCTATTGTTTAGATTTCCGAGGTGTTATAATTTTTCCTTAGGCTATCAAATAGTGCCGGTCCAGCAGTTTTACTGTAAAACCATTTTGTTGTAAACAATTTCAATTATATCAATTAGCAGTTAAAGTAAATTCTTGTTTACAACAAAAAAAAATCGGTTTTAATTATTAAACTAAACTTTTTGCTTTTAATTACTAAAAAAAAAAAAAGAAAACCTTTTAACATATTTTAATCATGCCAACCCTATATACATTATAACAGGGGGTCCCCAACCCTATGGCCGTGGGTACCATGGCGCCCGCAGAACATTTTACGTGTGCCCGCCGCTATCTGAATACGATAAAAAATTATTTATCTGATACAAATGAATTTAATTTTTAAAATTTCTTATAAATTGTTGTATTATATTGTAATCAAATTGTAGGGCATACTATACTTTTACAGCATAAAAATATAAACGTTAATTATTTGTTAAAATTTTATTTCTGAAATAAATATTTTTTTGTACATTATGTGTATTATTAACAATATCCAACTATAAATTTACATTGAAAAAATAAATGGTGCCCGCCATCTGGTTGAAAAAAAATAAATGGTGCCCACCACCTGGCCGGTATTATAGAATTTGCTCTTAAATGTAAAAAGGTTGGGGACCCCTGCATTATAATATGGGTTGGATTATCTATCCACATACGAATTTATAATAATAATAAAAATTAATAAAATGCTTCTAACATTAATTCTATAATAAAACATTTTTATTAAATATTGTGATATTAATAAGCTATAATTTATTAAACCTGTCTAATTATAGTGTTTGTTCCTATGTAAATAAATAGTGCTGTATAAGCAGCCATGATAGAGATTTTAAAGCTTGATTTTATATGAGATTTAAACATTTAAATAAGGTTTGAACCTACTACAGATGAGTAGGAAATCGGGTTGATGGTGAAATGGTAAGGAATTGGAGGGTTACTGTTTCACTTACCTTTGTTATAAAACTTTTCGTAAACTATTGTTTGACATACACATATTATAACAATACAAGAAAAAAGATGATCAAATGTAGATGCAAGCAATAAAATCACAAAAACATAAAGCAAAGAAATAATAAATAAAATTTTGTTATTAATCCACAATATATATAAATCATAACACATGACGTAAATAATCAAGTCCATGCATGACATCAAACTCGCTATTTTAACAAGAGTTGATTCAACACTTAAAAAGACACCTCATTTTGATGACAGGCAGTACATATACAAACAACTTCCTTTTTAAAAAAAAAAGATCAAAAACTTTCGTTAACTAATCAATACATATATTTTGTAAGCGTGATCGAACTCATCATTTGAATATAAAAGTCGACAGCCATCAAAGTAAAGCCTCAAACTAGAAGACTTCATCAAAGATAGATAATAGCTAAAATAAAAGCGGACGGATTTAAATTCAGCAAACTAAGGTAGTTTAAATTAGAAATTTCAGAAATAACTGTAAAATTATTTGATAGTCCAAGATTTTCAATCTTTAGCCAGAGAGTTATACCAACTCTAACTTGAGATTCCAAAAAATCCTGACCTATCTGTTCAACAAACTCAAGAACTCTAATTAACTAATTAGAAGGATACACATAACTGTGAGCTGCTAAATGTAAAGTTACCTTGTGGAAAGAATTTGTCACCCATGCAGCTGTAACCACCAAAATGAAGAACTCTATTCGTCTATGCTGAAGACACTATCAGTTTTACTACTTGGATCCAAAAATATGAACTTAACAATTCAAAGAATCCTATATGGGAAGGGAAATTTGGATTACCATTATGCACATTTAAAAACATTTGGGCCCAACCAATTGGATCATGAACTGTAAAAATAAAGGCACACATAATCCTTTTAGGACATTTTCCTTTACGGACTCTTGATTTCTCTTAGGTTGACATCATATGATTAATTTTATGTATCTATTTATTTATTTTTCTTTCCATGGGAGTATATGTATGCTTCATGTACTAGAAAGGGGGGGGAAATATTGCTAGCTTAATTTTAAATTAAAATATAGAGTCAGGCATGAACTTGCTTGCGGATAAATTTGATCATCATCAAGATTAGAGATAAGACTTTATATTTTCCAACATTAAATGCCAACACACTTGTACATTTACACTGTTATTTGTTTGTTGATACTAATCATTTTGTCTACTTGTTTCTGAAGTATATATGATTAAAAACTTCTAACATGAATGTTTTTTTCTATTATTATAGAAATAAATCATTATAAAAAGAGGGGATCCCAAATCATTACCATGTTATGTAACATGAATCAATCTACTAATGTGTTGGAAACAAAGAATTATGATATACTAAATTCTAAATTAGCAAACAAATATACATATAAATAATAATAAGTTATAAAATTTTTCTTTTATATTGATATTGAATGATTACAATTTGAGGGGAAAAGAGGGATCAGGTTAATAAATATCAATCATACTGTTTGAAGAATAGCCATAGATATCTAAATGAGTCAATTCCTATTATTATAATTTTCTCATTGAATAATTTGTAATAAGTATAAAAAAATCTGTTAAACATATGATTATTAATTAAAGATGGTTGTTTGCATTTTTCTTCATTCATTTTTCAATTTATCACACACCCAATGCAATAAAGATAGTAATATGAATATTCCCTGAAGTAGAATATTGTGTGTATTCTCCCTAAGTTTGAATTTTGGGATAAATGGAATTTAGGGCTAGAGAAGGAGGATGAGCATGTGTGAAGGTATTTGAGATATGTTCATAAGCAAGCACATCATCTCCCCAAATCGAAATCAGGATGGTTAAAAATCGTAAATACCCTTTCTCATCCACTCTGATGGTCTATAAAGTATACTGCTATGGAAGGCTAAGATCTGTTCCATTACAATATATTCAATTCCAGAATATATATATGATCTTAACTCCACTTAATTGTTTTATTTTTATAAATAGTCTTGCTTGTGTTTGTCTGAAGTTTTGTGATGAGGGCATTTTAGCAGTAATTATATGTTGGATTATTTCCATCATCTAATATTAAATAATGAATGTCTACAAAAATGCAAATTTTATTTAAACTTTTCAAATACATTCAACTATTAGTAATAGCATACATATTAGTACATAGATAACATTTTGGGTGATATTATTATCCTCTAACCAACTAAGCAGAGTAGCTTAGTTGGTTAAAGAGTCTCTTAAATTCAATATTCATAAAATATAAAGGTTTAAGTTTGATTTCCATGATAATATTGTCAATGATCAGGCCAATCATAGCTGATGAAGAGAAAATAATATTTAAAATGTTGTGTTATACACTAACCTGTGTGGTATTACTAACAGTCAAATGTATTTAAGAAGTTTTAAATAAAGTTTGGCATTCAATATTTAATAATAAATTATGGAAATAATCCAATATATAATTATTAGTCCTGATTATACCTATTCAATAATATAATCCTTTTTGAAGAACGTAACTACTTAGTATCCCATACAAAGTGAAATCAAACAAATAACAATAGACATTATTCAGAAAATATTTGCATTACATTCATAATGAGATTTCTGGGGTCATTGAGCTAAAAATACTTATTTGTTCAGCAAGCAATAGCAAACTAACAGATTATATAGCACCTTCAGTGATTCTATGTGGGCTTTAGACTTTGTTAGTTGGAGTAGTCTTTATCAATCTTAAATTTTCCTCAGAATGAGTTCTTATCTTGGAGCTTATACCATAAACTTTAATAATAACATATCCATAAAAAAATCTTAAAAAAGCTATACATATTGTTTTACACAATTATTTATTGTGATGCATATAATGTTTTTTGCAATTGATATATATTATTTCTATATATTAATTTATTTTGGTGCCAATCATCAAAGCATGCAACTATTTAGTAAACTGATGTAGGACCATTCTATATTTCAATATAACTGACACCAATGAAGACAAAATAGAAAGGACATCTCATCTTAAAGATGCATCACAAGCACCAAACACTAACTTCATTTGATTACCAAATTTTTAAAAATGTACACATTAAATTCTTATATAAAAAACAAACAAACAAATAATTGGACAAAGCAAAGCAAGTCCAATAATTAAATGTTAAACTTAAGCCTGATAACAATTAAATACACTAAATAAAAATCATCAGGACAAAAAACAAGCAATTTATTCACATAAAATAACATTAATTTAATCTTGGTTTATAAAGGTTATTGGTAAATGATACCTAAGATTAAAACTAAATTTTAATAACATGACTGCAGCATCTTTTTAGGCTTCACCCTTCTAATTTAGTTGTGTACTCAGCAATCAGATTTGAGAGCTCAATCACTAGTTTAAACTGTGATTGCACAGAATACTTAATATATTCACATTATAATATATTCAATTTAACACAAGTTATAAATACATTTTCAGTTATTTAATTACTTACACAGATTATCATAAGAACTTTATTCACTTATGACACATTGAGAATCATCATGTTAAAACCACATATATTCTAAGCCCATTCAAAATGTAAGCAAACATTCTTTATAAACTGCATTTTGTTGGGTAACCATCATTGCTAGTCAGAATACAAAAACAACAATCTGCATTTTAATGACAAGAGAATAAGCTGATCCCTTCTAAAATAAGGTACTTTGGTATTATTTCTGCTATGACTTATTACCCCAATGACATGTTATTCTAAGTTTGCAATATGTTTAAAATAATGCCTCCAAGAAATGTGTGGACAAACTTAATAAAATTTGTCCACAGATTCCATGGATAATACATCACCGCAATAATGACACACTACATGTAATACAAAATTTCAAATCTTAAAAAAAATAAATATGGAAATATATATTCATTATGGAAAAAGTACATTGTGAGATTTTAATATTTTTGTGACTTTTGTCAAAGCCATCCTCCCCCCTCCTGGCATAATCTGGCACTTTGTGCCATTATAAATGCCTAGCAAATGTAATACCAAAGTTCAAATCTAAAAAAAAAACCATCTTTCCCATGATGGAGATATATTCATTATGGAAAAAGGAAAAATATGAAAAAGATCCCTGAAACATTTTTAAAATGGCGAGCTGTAACAAAGTTTTAGCTTCACGTTTTTTTTTTAATCTAAAAAAATATATGACAAACTGTAAGATAAAGTTTTAGCTTTATCTAAAAATGACAAACTGTAAGTTTAATCTTACATTTAAATTTTTTTTTTTTTTTTTTTAAAAAACATACATAAAGTTTTACAAAAAATAAAAATAAAATCAGATGTCACATGACCTAATTTAATAAGTTTTAGCAAATAAAAAAAAATCACAAACATATAAAATTTTAGCGGTAAATGTATTTTTAAATATAAAACCATATTATCTACAAATGATGGGAGAGATAAGTTTTCTTTTCGATTTGAAATTTTGTATTACATATGCTGGATGTTTATGATGGCACAAAGTACCCTATTATGCCAGGAGGAGAGAGAATTCAAAAAACAACAATCTCCAAATAGTAGTGCCATCTTGTGCTAACAAGAGCAATCAGATCCAAGGCTCCTCACTGATGAAGGCCACAAGCCAGAAACTAGTCTGGGGATATTGGATGAGTAGGCATTAGATAGGAATTTTATGCACAAGCCTTCTGGCATCCCTTGATTGCTCTTGTTAGCACAAGATGGCACTACTATATGGAGAGTGTTGTTTTGTTTTGAATTGTTTAATAACAATTATTGTGCTAGTATGAGATAGTGATCATGTGATGTTTAGTGGTTTAACACCAATCCTGCCTAATAGGATAGTGGTGGCTATGGTTGTTAAAGAGCCAAAGACACCAAAATGTATGGGTACTGAATTGAGTTCAGACCCATATGTCTATATAAGCTATTGAGCTTGGATTGAAAATATTAATAGTGTTTTCAATTTCATTCTCATAGTTTTGTAGTTAAATAGAGTTAAAAGGTGGGTGCTGGAGGGTTGCATTAGATCCTAAGATCTAGGTGTAGTGCTCTCAGATCCAAGGCTCCTCACTGATGAAAGCCACAAGCCAGAAACTAGTCTGGGGATATTGGATGAGTAGGCATTAGATAGGGATTTTATGCAGCCTTCTGGCATCCATTGATTGCTCTTGTTAGCACAAGATGGCACTACTATATGGAGAGTGTTGTTTTGTTTTGAATTGTTTAATAACAATTATTGTGCTAGTATGAGATAGTGATCATGTGATGTTTAGGAGAGAGAATGTTTTTGAAAAACTTATAAAAAGTACTGTATTAAGAACACACACCTACCTGTTTTTATTTAGTATCATAATGAGTTTTTTTCCTTTTACCATAATGAATATATATATATATCCATTTTGATAGCACATACAAAATCACACAGATCAGCACATTTTACAATTTGGTGATATGTATATATGTGAAAAATTAGTAATATATATTTAACATGGATTAGTGATGCCAAGATAACATGACATTATGAACAGAAACTGAATAATTACCGGATAAAAACATCACCATAGTAATAGTAGGAATAATACCAAGTAACACAAAAAAATCTTGCTTCATTACATATCTAAAGTTTCTTGGATGTAGAAATCTCTCATTATTATATATTCACTGACTGATATCAGTTATTAAATTTTTTTTTTACAAAAAAACTATTCTCATTTTCCTAAAAAAAAAAAAAAACCTATTCTCTACTGTACTTCAATAATGTGCTCACTACTTACTTGTCTTAAAAAACCTCTTTAAATATATGAAAATAATGTAAAATGTCATTAGAAATCTTCAGACTTTAAAATAAACAATGCCTGTTTATACAAACACTAATTTGAATTTTGTTTATATTTTAACTTCTATTAAAAATTCTTTTCATTTTAATTAATGCTCACTCTCCCATAAAACATAGGTTCAAAGATCAATTGTCTACTGAATAACATTTATATAGCCCAGAGTAGCAGACTATAACTCAAGGTCCACGAATTGAGGTCTAGCTGCCATTTCCAGTGCTCAAACTTCTTATGAACTATTGAGCAATAAATCTTTTTAACACAAATATAAATAAAAATTATCCAGAAAATGATACAGTCAATGCTCAGGCTGCTACTGGAGTGCTTGACTATCGCATGACTTCCCAAACAATAAATAAATATTAAATTATTGCATCTCAAAATCTGTTTTACTTTTACACGCTTAAATTGAAATATTTTTAACCTTTTTTTTTTTGCTAGCAAAATTTAAACACTGTGCATTATAACTGATATACAATCTTTTAATAAATATCACAAAACTGTCTAGGTTACTGTTGTATTGGGCTAAGATAGTTTAACAAATTCCCCATAATTCAAGCTATTGTTCTCTTTTCATGTGATGTGATGAGATGTGATGTATTGTGGCTTCTCCTTAAACAAAGTCAAAAATATCTCGGCAATTATGCCCAGATAAACCTGTTAAACCACTTTATTTTCCATTCCCCACTCTAAATTTTCCCATATTCTGCTCCATCCCATTTCCACAACATAATCTTTGTCAACTCTATAACCTTTACATCTAAATTCCCCTTATCTTTTCACAAACCCAGCATAAAAACCAATAATTCACTTTCTGTATAATCACTTTTTTCATATTTATTCTTCCATAACTTCATTATATGTATCCATCCTGTTTCAAGTATTTACATTCAATTAACAAATGCCTAATATTTTCTATTCCTTCCTTACATAATTTACAAAATAAATCACCCATATTTTTCCATTTACATATATATTCTCTTGTAGCTAAAGATCCCGTTGGAGCCGAGTTGACTAAGCAATGCCATCTATCTGAAATCATACAGCCTTTAAAAGTATTTTAATAATAAAAATAATTTAATTTTTTATTTTTTATAAACGCTAATTAGAATTCTTAATTAACATTTTTCATTAATTATGTAAGAAATAGGTTCTTTTAAAAATTTTTTACAGATGGTTCTTATCAAACAATTGGATCAGTTTTTTATATCTATCAACTCATCTAAATTTTAAAAAATACATTCATTATCTTTACAGAGATTAAAAGAAACAAAATCAATGTATAGTAAAAAATTATTCCAAAGAAGTTTCAAGGCAAATCATATTTAATTATATTCTCATATCAGATAAATCTCACAATTATTTTCAATAAATGAAAATGCATACCATATGTGGGTATATAACTTGCCAGACATTTTTTTTAAATGCTTCACAATAATACAATGGCTTGATTTTGTGTAAGCTAAACAAGCAAGCAAAAACAACTAAGAATTCAAATGAATTACAACTTATAAAATCTAATCATACATTTATTAACAAAAAGGAGACTGAACTGGGTAAACCCACACTATACTTTCTTATCACTACCATGGACTCCTTATCAATACATTTATAGTAATATTTATTGAGGCTATAATCTTAAGACTTGCAGAAGTCCCTACTGTCGTTTTTTCAGGCACATAGTCTTAAGGCTATAGCCTTAATAAATATTACTTTAAGTAATGAGTATGCGCTTTATAAATATATCATTACAGTACATTTATTGTACATACAGTGAGTTTATAGGATCTTACTTCTGAGTAAAAAAAACATGGCATTCTTCTCAGTTGCCTAATAATTCTTAATTGAGGCATTTGTTGGGACTTTGTTGAAGGCAATATAAATAGCTGCATATGATAGGGATTGCTAATTCTTTTTTATATTTGCAAAATGGTGAACAAAAATAAATTATAGCTCTAATTTCTTGGATATATAAATTTCTCACCAAGGACAAGCTAAAAGTAGACAAAGCCAAGAATCAATTACTTACAAGTCTAGACTTGCTGTTCAATGATGGCATTTAATTTAGTTACTTTCAAGTGTATGAAGACAGTTTGAATTGGAAGAATTATCTAATATTAAAGAGACAATGTCAGATTTTGTAAAGTTAGAAGAATTGATCTGAAGAGTGGACATATATTTAACTATGAAAAATAAAATATTGTAAGCAAGCATCGAGTCAAAATCATTATAAATAAAAGATGAAGAAACAATACTGTAGAGAATGATGATATATAAGATAGAATAGTATAATTACTTATATTAATGTAAGATATTTTGTTGAATTGGAAAAGTGGTAAACTCTACAGCTCGAGACCCATGGTTTGCAATCCAGCACTATCACTTAGTTATGTATTGACTAATTATTTATTTATTAATAAAGTTATACATATACTTGTGTGTGTAAGCTGGTCAATACAGGCAATACTGAGTCATTCTAGAAATAATTATATGCAGAAAAAAGAATTAGACTAATTGCAAGTAACAACATTCTAATTTGTATTATAATAAAGTCTAACAATATGCAAATTAACAAAGTTATTAAATTATCTGCAAAAATGTCTAATGAAAAAAAGGATGAGTAAGAGAATGGAGAAGAAAAAAAAAGTATAGATTGAAGAATAGAGTGAAAGCTGGTAGTGAAGTTGCAAACAAGTTAAAGCAGTAAAAAATCAAATTAATTAAAACGACTAAAGGAAGGAGCGAGCAGAAAAGTTCTTATTTAAAAATTGCTTGCAAACAACCATATAAATTTATGGAAATTAAAGAAATATAGTTATTTAAATAAAGACTAAGAAATCATGGAGTTAAGAGTTGAGCTCTAACTAGCTATCTATTTATTTATTTCTCTATTTATAAACATATGAAGTTTCATGATTATATTGTTTATTGATTTTCAATTAATCAGCAGTTGTACTCCTAAATTATTATTATTACTAATAAATATATTATTCAAAGTAAATAAACCCATTAAGTTATTTAATAAAACTTGTATGTGTATTTCAATTTAAGTTATTATTAATTATGTGGCTGTTAGATTATAGTCTATCCCTGTACATATTACATTTATAAAATGTTAATCTTATAAACTTTTGACAAAATTAATTTTTTATTGAAAATATTCCAACAAATTTTCATTGTGGCAAAGAATTAGTGAATTTTATATATATATTGATCAAAATGCTAAGAACAGACATTTTTAAAGCATCTTAAAATAATGTCAATGTTAGATTTGGAAACATCTGAAAAATAAAAACTGAAATAAACTTTGTTAAAATGACAAAAATGAGAAAAGACAAATGTGTAGAAAGAAAAAAAAACCCCTCTACATATGAATTCCTTTTATGATAAAAATCCAAAGTAAAAATTGATATGGAACTATCTAAATTAAAGTATAGTGCAAATGAATTATATTTCGGTTATCGCCTATGCATTTCAGAATGAGAGTTTAATATATAGATTCAGAACAGGGAGTGCTTGCAAATTACTTTTAAATATTAATAAACTTCAGAAGTAGCTTAGACTTGGCTAAGATAATTCAAAAGACAATTGAATACTCTATTAAAAACTGCTTTATGGATATCTGGAACAACAAAAAAAGGCAAAAATTCAGAAATAATTTTTGATCAGTGATAAAACAATGTATATAAAAAAGAAGAAATATAAAACTATTTAAATGACATTTAAAAAAATATCTAGAATTCTCTAAAATGGCATGAAAAAGAAGTCAATAATGACATAAGGAAATATAACAGTGAAATGATAGGAAAGACTATACAAAAAAAGAACAAATGCCTCAAAAATATATAACAATTTGGTATTAAAAAAAAAATATCCAGGTACAAGAAAAAAAGACTATTACTAAACAGAAAAAACATCATAAAACTTGTAAAAGAATTTTATAAAAAAGTAAAATAGCTTTTACAATTCCAACATCTTTTGCAATTCCAAATATTTTAAATAAGAGGTGAAACAATTAAATATATGAAGGATAAAAAAAAAAATCAAAAAATGAGATTATTATAGATATTTTAAAAGTAGCAGATAAAGCAATAGAGAAATTGTTAGTAAATAATATACTAAATGCCTGAATGGTAAAGATATTGATTGAAAGTAAGTAGGGGCAATATTGAAATTTAAAAAAGATCTTAAATATTAGATATTTTAGATTTCTGTCAGTTCTATACAATATCATTACAACTTGTCTAAAAAGGACTGTGGACAAAAATCAACCAAGAGAACAAGCTGATAAAAAAGGAGATCGTATATACAAGAATTGAGAGATGTTATAAAAAGAATCAATTTAATATTAATTGTCATTTCACTTTGAATTTGCAGGTTACATATGCATATATAAATACATAGATGCAATAGTCACTTGTAAATGAATATGACTATATCAACTTCAAGGAAAATAATAAAAAAATATGTAGAGATTAATTTTGCAATGACTATACAAACTAATCTGTAATGCACAAATACATCCATATATAGAACATATTGATCTATTTTTCTGATTATTTGATATTTTATGATGCTATCTTAATTTCTTTAGCAGATAACTTTTCTTTTTAAATATATCTAATTGTAGCTCTCTAATTATTCTAAATTAACATTCAACTTCTTTAGAATATCCTTGCGAGAATTCTTTAGAATATCTTTGAGATAATTCTTATAATATAAATAAGTTCTACCCTTTCCAGAAAAACCATCCTTAAATTTAATCTTGCATTGTTTGTTCATTTTACATGTCCAATCAAATGAAGATGTGATTATATGATAGTAGATTCTATAATATTACATCTACCGAAATGTAGGACATAAGTTGATTGGTTTTAAATGAAAGTTTTTTTTAATACCTTTATATTACTTCAATAGAGAGAAGTATTAGAAGAGTTTCATTTGAGGACATTCTACCAAAACTTTAAAAATACAATAGAAAGATTATAAAAACAATTAATATTTAATGCATTAATTATTAAGACATTGATATGGAATATTACCAAATTGTGATGACTACACAATAGATATTAAGAAAACTGACAATAATATTGATAAGATAATATTCCAAAATAGGTGATTACATATCTCCAAAACTTTTATTGAAGTAATTTGTGAATTAAAATGAGATAAAAAAAAAAAATTAGGTCATTTAACCTTTGCAGATAATGTGATTGTTTTCATAAATAATGTTTCAGAACATATAATAACAGCTGTCAAATTAAAAGTTAACAACTGTAAATACTTGGATTATAATTAAAAATTAAAAATGAAATATGCCTATGTCCTTAAAAAGGAAGATCTTTAATAGATATGTTTTACCAGTGCTTACTTATGGATCTGAGACTTTAGATAAAACAGAAGAGCAATAAAGATTGCAAATGATAGTGATAATCAAAAGTGAAATAGATGGGTGCAAAAATTACAGACAACATTGAAAAAATTAAAAGGATGAAATGAAATTGAATTTGATATACTGTAAAAGAAATGACAATACATGGATGAAATAAGTTTTAAACTGGATCCCCAAAGATTACAAAAGATCTAGGAAAAGAAACACATATAAATTAACTAGATAAAGAAGTTGATTGGAGTTTTCTGGAAAAGATAAGCTAGATGGGAAAAACTGTATTAAAGTTGAAGAGTCTTTCATCTCGATGGATTGATAATGTTTGAAAATGATAATGAGGATGACTTTATAAATATTTAAATGTGATTAATGTTTCACTTAAATATTATTACTGATATTAGACTATTATTATTGCTACTGACAATCTGAAATATTCCAAAAATAGTAACCTACTTTAAGCAAATCTGAATAATTCTTATCACAGAAAATAATTTTTATGAAAAATTATTATCCAGGAAATCCTAATATATATATAAAACATTATTAAAAATCTATTTCCTTGTATATTGTTAATAAAGAATTGCTTTTTAAAAGCCTATATTTCCTGTGGTAAACATTTCTAATTAAATCTTCCCATAATTATTTATCTTTGGCTTAAAATAGACTGAAGTAGTACAAATATTCAACATCCTAAAAAAAAAAAAAAACTGAAGAGTTTATATTTATTAAATAAATAAGTTTACAAGTGTATATACTTATACGTATATGCAGTAATTTGATAATAAACGAAAATATGCTTACTTTCAACATCTGTATTAGGAGAATAATTTATTATATTTACTCTTTTCCAGAGCCATCTATTCAAAAGTCCAATGTTGTTATAATTTTATATTATATTAATTTTTTTATTTATAAATCTTTATACAATTTATGGTTTATATTATTTTTTCCCTTGAAAAAAAAAAAAAGGCTGTTTATTAGCCTCAAATGATATTTTAGCATAAATGCCGTATAGCAAAATAATAAATGAGCACATACATTTACATTTCAATAGACGCCACCTTAATCATAGTAAAAAAGCATTTCAAATTTTAACTGTGAGAATTAAAAGTTGTTTAACCAAAGCAGTCATACTAGTAAGATGTTCTTAAATATTAAGCTATTCACCATCTTTTATATGATGCTAAAAAAGATGAATACATTAATTGCAGTGAAGCATACTATCAATTCACTATTTAAGTGTGAATAATTAATGGATACCAGAAAGTAGTTTGGTGGCATTATTTTCTGATATTTCTCATGCTTATGTATGCTTTATTATAGAAGGGGGGTGGGTAATATGCAGGAATGAACTGAATATTCACATTCCTGAGTATATGTTAACATAAAATATAAGTAGTAAAAAATTTACAAATGAGAATTGAAAATAGTAATCTAATTTTACTAAAATAAAAAATTTATCAAATCTCTACGTGATAATCATCATACATTATAAAAGAATGTTATATACATATGTTCTATATGTGCTCTAATTGTAGTTTTTTTTTTTTATTAAAGTGGTATATCAGAACTAATATAAATCAATTACATCAAATTTGGAATTAAATAAAACTAGACACTTTTTTAAAAAAAAAAAAACCAACGCAATTTTTATACACCCAATCGGTTTCACTGCCACCCAGACTTTTCTCAAGTGCAAAGAAATACAAACACAACAACAAATATATAAAAAATACATTTATCCATGCTGTATTCAGTATATATTTCTTCTTGTGTTTATATTCCTTTGTATTCGAGAAGTTCACTTTGGATAAACAAAGAGCTTTCTCTTAGCAAGAGAAAGCATTTAAAATACCTCTATCTGAAAATCACCCCCCAATCCCCTGACTAATGGTTTCATGTTTTTAGCACTCCTCAGAGAGGCCCTAGGGTAGCTACAGACACTAAATCTAAAAATACCAACCCAAAGCCAGAATTTATCTAAGAATTGATCATTGAATAGAAAATTTGAAATTTTCAGACACCTAAATGTCTTCAAACCCAGCTATCTAACTCAAATAGCTATATGGGGCTGAGAGATCTTCAAGCAAACCATATATTAGAAGTCTTAGCAATATAACATCATTTAAGACTTAAAGCAAAGACTATAAACAGTGAATAAAAAAGTCATATATCACATGACCCACTTCTTAGTTAAGCTTGTAAAAAATAAACAAAGAGCTTTGCTAATTGCTCAACAAGCTTTGAGATAAATGCTTAGCAAGAGAAAGCATTTAAAATATCTCTATCTGAAAATCACACCCCATCAAATATCCAAAGTGAACAAAAATAGTTATATATCACATGACCCTTGATCACTGGTTTCATACTTTTGGCACTTCTCAGAGAGGTGCTAGAGTAGTCTATGCTAGCGCCTCTCTGAGAAGTGCCAAAAGCATGAAAGCAGTGATCAAGGGTCATGTGATATATAACTATTTTTGTTCACTTTGGATATTTGATGTAGTGTTTGTATTCCATTACTCTTGAGAAATCTGTATTGACAATGAAACTGATTGATTCTGTAAAAAAATTTAGTCTTTTAAATTTTTTGACGTAACTCAGGGATCCCCAACCCTATGCTTGCGGGCACCATGGCACCTGCAGAGCATTTTATGTGTGCCCGCCGCTATCCAAACATGATAAAAAATTATTTATCTGATACAAATTAATTTAATTTTTAAAATTTCTTATAAATTATTGTATTGTATTGTAATCAAATTGTAGGGCATACTATACTTTTACAGCATAAAAATATAAACGTTAATTATATGTTAAAATTTTATTTTTGAAAGAAATATTTTTTTGTACATTATGTGTATTATTAACAATATCCAACTACAAATTTACATTGAAAAAATAAACAGTACCCGCCACCTGGTTGAAAAAATAAATGGTGCCCGCCACCTGGCCGGTATTATAGAATGTGCTCTTAAGTGCAAAAAGGTTGGGGACCCCTGATATAACTGATTTATTTTCATTGACTAGTTTAGCTTTTGATATTTACAGGACTAAGTTTGAATACAATCCATTAAAATTAAGTAATTGACATTTGATCTTGTTATGAATATCACCAGAATATACATTGATAGCACTTTCTTTGTCAGTAATTTTATGTCATTGAATATTTAATTTTAAATTTACAGGCATAATAAATATACATATAGTTACTATTATTCAGTTTTTCATTGCCTCTATTTTCTTTTCTTTTTTTACTACCATTAGTCTCTTAGATTACTCAACTTTGGTCACTCATATCACTGGTCACTTCCATCTTTGTATAAGTATATTTCTATTTTTTAATTACATTTACAATAATTCTGTAATTTCTTTTTGTTTTGTAATACTTTGTTCTATACCTTTATCTTTAATTTTTTCTTTCCTTATGGAGTTAGAAAAAGCATATTACATAATGAGGGTCTAAAAAAATGGCATAAAGAGCTCTAGAATAAATTACTATTGTTTGGATGTGGAATGTGAACTAGAAAAAAAATCATATAGTGCTTTGTTTAGAATAGATATAGATGTCAAAAAAGAAAATTCTAAAAGAAAACTGCAAATCAAAACTTTTAGTTTTAACTTTCAACCCAAGGTTTTCCAACCCATACAAAAAACTAAATATAGTATTAATATCACCTAGATATGTATTTAAAAAGACAAATGCATTATATATAGAAAAAAATAATCACTAATTTCACCTAATAATCTAGCAAATATGGCTTACAATCTATTCATTTTCTTAGACATTCTTTGGATGATTTACAGATCACAATAATAAATGAAAATTTCATTTTAAAATGCTCTAATGCAATATAAAAAATAACAATTAATGAGGCACAAAATAAAAGTCTGTATTATTAACATAGATAGGCATATATTTCTATTTATATATGATCTGTGCAATAACAGAATCAAGAGTTCAAGATCCCTGAATTAAAACTCAAATATGCAGAGCTCTTTAGCATCTAACAATTCAATTATGATCATATTTAAAAAAAAAAAAAAAGTTTATTAACAGAAGCAAATACTTTTTTTGGTTAAAATTAATAAGAATAAAAAATATTTATTAAATATGAAAAATATTATATATCAAGTTTTATCACTCGTCTTTATATTAATCAAACCCATTGGAATATTATATACATTTTTTCCAAACAATTTTCTGATCTTCTATATCTAGTTAATTATATATATATAAAGACAAATATTAACAAATAATGTATTAATATTTATCTTTATATAAAAAATATTAATAATACTGTACTTATAAAATGAAGTCAGAATTTCTAGTTAGAGATTAATTTAATGTAAAAACTATAACAAGATATAAATGGAAAAACCCTTGACTTTTTCGTAGTGTGAAACAATAAGGCAGAAAACATGGAATTCTATAGCATTGCAAAAAAAAAAAAAAAATCATACAAAAGATTCACTTCAGGAAATAAATTTAAAATTGATTTATTAATTCAAATAACAAATATGTGAAGATCATTATTTCTCTTTTTTTAAATATAAATATATCAAATAATTTAGAATATTTTTTCTTAAAACACCTAAAAAAAAAAAAGAGGAGAAAATATTAACTTAAAATAATTCATTATACATATATAAAAACTCTTCTACTCTTTTTTTATTTCTGTTAGATCATCTACTTCTAAAGATTGATTCCTTAAATATATAAATAAATTCATAAATTAAAATATATCACTAATATTTTAATGGTGGTTTTTTAATTTTTAAATAGTTGTTTAATAAATACATAAAAATTGCAATTTTCAGATGCAAACTTATATCTGTTCTTTTTTCTTTCTCACAGTTTTCAAGTAACATGGGTCATAGTAATATTTGGTATTCTCATCCACGAAAATTTGGACAAGGTTACCGTTATTGCATAGTATGTGCTAATCACCATGGACTTATTAAAAAGTGCCATCATTGCTTCAGGCAGTATGCAAATGACATTGGTTTTAAAAAGCTGGATTGATGTTACAATTTATCAACAGATGTTTTGAAGGATTGTTTTAAAATTTGTCAAACATGCTGCTACTCTAAAGGACAATTATGTAAATATGTCAAATAAACATTTTTGTATGCTTAATTTTATTTTTTATTTAAAAAAAAACAACAAAAACTTATATCTGTTCATTATCTATAGGCAATTTTATATTTACTAAACTGACCAAATGTAAATCCATTATTAAATAAATAGTCTACTGTATTCAGTAAGAATAAAACATTTTTAAAATGTAATAGAATGCACAAAACAAGACAGCCTGCAAGAGCATGTTTATTGTTGTGTCAATAATGCTTTGCATATAATAGTGATAATTTTCATTTGTTAAAAAATATTTCCATATTGTACAACATGATTAATTGTAAACGTGCCCAAAGAAAAAATCTGAAATAAAATTCATCTTAGGCAAAAGGCCTCGGAATGGATTAAGCAACCACTTTTATACTGTAGATATTGTAAAGATTTAAAATACACATATATACAAATAACAATACTGTGTAAAACAAAAGCAGCTTTCTATTTTAATACCATTTATAATAAGTAGTAATCATCAGGTGTTAATGAATTTAAATCCCCACTCACAAACTATTTTCTAGCTTTTGCTTCAATGAGGTGTAAATTCAAAGTTGGAAAAAAATGTTCTATTATTTGGTAATCACTGATTACTTTAGCTTAATAGATACCAATAAATTTGAAAACTGCTCTTGTTTACCATATAATATGTAAGCTAAAAAGTTTAATGATTTGTTGTTAACACTAATGACTTATGCTTTTTACATCAATTGTATGGGGTTATTATAATATCACCTTATGGATATCTACATGATCACATGCATTACAAAAAAAATATATGTTTATAGTTTATCTGCAGGCAGTTTGCACATGTTTATAAACAATGGTTTGCAAATTTAAGAATTTTTGTATAGATATCAAATAAATGCTATACATACTATAGTATTCTTTTGAAATTTAAGATTTTAATATATTTTAAATTCTATAGCATCTCCAAATGCAGTTCACATAATGAAGAATATGATTTGCATAGGTCTCATTTCTTTTTTCTGACTTGTCTACATGTATTAACTGTATGAATTTTATTTTTTATATAATTTGTCTTTTTTTTTTTTAATGAGAGAAATTCGTATGGAAACAGATATTTCATTTCTTTTTAATGCTCTTAAATCTAAACATTGAGGTGGAAATGAAATGGTACTCCTACTTCTAAATTTGGAAAAAATAAAGGAAGTTGTATTAATTAATCATTGTATAACAAATGAATTTTTGTTCTCATTTCATTTTGTGATAATGGATACTGCACTTGTTTTTGATTAATTGCTTGTTAAATTTTGTAATAAAATTTTGTTAAAAGTGTGTCCTTTTAGTTAAGTCAAAGTGAACATATATATATACAAATATCTCAAAGAACTACATGTGTATTAAATTTTATAAATACATATATAATTGAATTCAGTTGTTTCATCTATGCCAAATTATTAAATTATATAATGAGAAATGTGGATTTAAAAAGATAAAGAAAAAGATGGTGCCTGAAGGAGCATGACATTTGTCTTTCCAGTAATGAAGAGTATGATATTACTGTTTTTGCAAGTAGCATATCATTATTCATTTACCAATTTAGTTTTACCTGATGTCTTACCTTCTAGTAGTTAGATAACCATTTATTAATTAATGCTGGAAGGCTACTAAATTGGCAGTGGGTTGTTCTTAAAAAAATCCTAATTTGCATGGCCAAACCTGAACTTCAAATCATGAGCATGAGATGGAAGAACTAACCCCTATTCCTCAAGACCGTTACATGAACATTATTACTTCTCAAAAACCAGTTGTTAATTGATTTTTTCTCTTTTTATGTATGCAATTCTGTCAGAATTGGACAATCTATAGAAAGTGAAATATTTGTAAATGTCCCTTATTGTTTTTGCTTTTCGAATACTATTTTTATATATTAAAAGTAGATACAGCCAGCCCTCAACTTTCGTACCTAATTAATTGCTGAAACATGTATGAAAGTTGAAATATACAAAGGAGAGCAATATAAAAAAACAAACATCAAAAAGTGTTTTTAAAATATTTATTTTTTAATGATGTGTATTAGCATATACATAAATGGTACTTACGGATAATTTGCCTGATGACGTATTACCCTGAAGGCATACCGGTCTAATGTTGCGATTTTTAAGATAACGTCTCCAAGTGATCTGCAGACACATCTATTCGATAAGATGTGTCCGCATATCACGTGAACACGTCACGTTAAAAAGTGCAACATTAGACCGGTATGCCTTCAGGCTAATACGTCATCAGGCAAATTATCCCAAATTTCCCAAATGTCTCTCCGAATTTTAAATCTCGCGGTTAAAAAAAAAAAAATTGACTCTCTGATGGATTAATCACGCCAGTCACTTCGTTGCCATGACAACGTTGTCATACAACGATCGTCGATGCCCACCGGAAGGGAAACCGGTGGGTCAAATACGTCATCAGGCAAATTATCCGTAAGTACCCATTAATATATATTTAAAAATTAATTTACTATCAGATTTTTTAAAAATATATAATCCTGTCCAATAATTAATTTATTAATAAAATAAATAAATAAATTGACATTTAATTGTTTATGATATTTTGTCTTTCAATTATTGCTACGTAAACAAAATCTTTTTTTAAACATTCAAACTTAACCTCCTCCAGCCACCTTTTCTCATTTTCTATAAATTTAAAGATTTTTTGCCTTACAACTTTTTATTAAATTTATAGGAAAATGAGAAAAGGTGGCAAGAAGGGATTAAGTTATAATGTTTAAAGGGGGGGGGGTCCTAACAATAACTGAAAGACAAAGGTGTCATAAGCAATTAAATGTCAATTTATTTATTTATTAATAAATTAATTATTAGATAGGATTATATATTTTTAAAAAAATATGATAGTAAGTGTAATATTTTAAAAAATGTATATAATTATTGCATTAATGTTATATACTGTATATATAATGAATTGTATTGTCCAGAATTATCCATAAAATCTTGGTGGAAGCTAATCCGTAAGTACCCTCTTCTTTCTTGATAAAAAATTCTATAACATGCTGTGTCTTTTTCTATTGCTCTTATATGAAATAGTGAATTGTACAAAAGTAGAATGCGTGAAATTCAAGGACCCCCTGTACTTAAAGAATAAATTAACATCCATGAACTTTCTAAACAAATTTACATTTTAGACTAAATATACAATATTTATCAGCAGTCCTAAATCTTAAATAATCTAAAATGTGACTTCTGCAGTGTGTTTCCACCAAGAAATCACTAATCCATCAACTTGTTAAATTTTCAAATATACAAAACTGTAGAAAACATCTCATAAATAAGCCTTTTATCCTCTAGTATGCAATTTAATCTATTACTAAAAACTGATGAAACTCATCTGTAATTAAAAATTAAATAAAGTGAAAAAATAATTGATAAATTCAATATAAAAGTATTGTAACAAAGTTTTAGCTAATTCTGAATACTAATGTTAAGCAGTATCTAAATCATGATCAAGTTTTATACATTTAGCATACTGTCTATCTTTTACCAATTAACAAATTTCAAAATTCTACAATATCTATTTTCATGTGAAAGTAATCGTTTGAATCTCAACTGAGTACAAGTCATTAAACCAAAAGCTAGCAAGTGCTTTATAAACAGTCATATCATTATTAGTATAAATTCAAAACTATAACAAAAATAATAAATAATTACCCCATACTCATGCACATATGATTTCATTTATATATATGTGCATAAAGTCCTATTACTAGTACTTATGCTGGACTTTCAAAAGATTGTAAAATAAGCAATAGTACGTCAGCTTATGTGTACTGGTTAAAATGTTTATATGCTTTCATAGACAGAGTTAAATTATATAAGTGTATTAATAGTAATTGAAATAAATAATATAATCTGAAATGAAATCTCTGTAAACTGCATTATTGTCTACCTAAATTTAACATATAAAATAAATTAGTCAATGGAAAAATTAAAATAATTATTTCTTTGGATAAACTTGAAAATAGGTATGGAATGTTTTGAATTATAAAATCCAAGGTATACTTTTAATGTATTCCCTAGAACTGTACAGTGATCACCATTTCTTATGCTTGCTTGTAACTGTTATTTTAAAAAGGCAAAACTCTCTATACGTATTGCCACTCAGTACAAACCAGAGTAATCAATGGATGCCTGAAGGTTTGTGCATAAAATCCCCATCTATCAGATCTAAGGCTCCTCACTGATGAAGATCACAAGCCAGAAATTAGTCTGGGGATGTTGGATGAGTAGGCACTAGATAGGGATTTTATGCACAAGCCTTCTGGCATCCATTGATTATTTTGTCTTGCACTGAGTGGCAATACGTATAGAGAGTGTTACCTGTTTTAATAACTATACAGTGAGTAGTGAAAATATGAGTATTTCTCTCTCAAAACAGCTTCCAGCACTATTTTTGAATCAATGCATGTGTTACATAGTGGCACAATTTAATTGGCACAATTTAATTATTTACCCAAAAAATTTAAGGCATTAACATATCTGAATCATAAATTATGACTTAAAATGTGATTTATATTTTATACCTTCATAAATCACCTTCCATGCTTTCCCTACCATCACGAAATCTTGTAAAACTTGAAACAACATTCTTGTTACTCATAGCTTCACTGCCAGACACAGTTGGAATTATTATAAATGTTTTAATAGCACTTTTCCTCAACTAAAAGGAATGTGTCTATGGTGGGTTGAGGTACAAATCACATTGTCATAACTTGTGATCCAGACACTTTAGCACCTTAAACTTATTGTGGTGAATAGTTAAACTGTCACTACAGAGCAAGTGCTGCTTTAAAGATGGCACTTCAGCCAGCTTGGAAAGACAACTAGTCATAGGTGATCTTTTCACCCAGACACACTATGCATTATTTTCTCCAGCCTCTTTAAAAACAGTGGATCAAATAATTCAGTAATACATCTTTTACTCCCTCACATGTTTAAATGATATTTGATCTTCCTAACAACAAACCTACTTACTTATAGGTACTTTAAAAATTCTTACTTGTAAACTTGTATTTTTAAATACAATATACTTTGGACAATTTAGATGAATATTAATTTTATATTTACACTTTGTATAAATACTTCCTGAATATTAAATTTTCATAATATAAATCAAATATTTTGAGATTATTCTATCTTTTAATTTCTTGTCTAAAATGAAGACAAACTGTTTGCCTCCCTTACCCATAGATACTTTCAATTAAAAGATTAACTACAGCAAATCTTTATTAACATCATTCACTTATTATTGTTTTCATCAAAAATTAATGTGGAGCTATTGGAAATCATGCTGCTTATGCTTATTAATTCATAGCTATACACTGGTCTGTTTTTTTTTTTAATTTTATTTTCTCAATGTGTACATATATTAATTTATTTCATATACTGTACAATTATGGATTCAATATTAAAATAATTCATGCTAAGATAAAGACAGATGATTATCATGAAAAGTTAAAAGATAAAAAGTAGAATCATTAGATTAAAAAAACAATAAAACATGGTTCTTATAACAAAAGTGTATCAAGTTCCTGATTTATTTATTTATTTTGCACTAAATTTATATTCAAATGTGTGTGTATATTATATGTACCATTTTATTTATCTTATCTTTCAAAAGAAATTTATTACTATGATAATTTACATTAAAGAGAGTCAAAAGGAAAAGAAATACATTGATGATAACTTTAGGTAAAGGGGTTAAGTGATAAAATAGGGACTACATTAGGTGTGAAACTTGATCTGGGTCAATAGAGGTAGTGATGTATGAACAATTTACAAGTTTCGCTGTATTCTATATGGACTTGCAACATGAATAAGGGTAGTCAAGCTTGAGTTGTTGCAGCATTGATTAGTTTTGTGAGATGGTTGGTTTTAGATCAGTAGTGATCTATTCAATTTGTCAAAAGGATGTCTTCTCCCATGTGTCAGCCACCAAATGAGGCTTGGCTGGCTGTTTGTCATTTTCTCTTAATTCCACAATGGTCTTTATCATGCAATCCTCCAGATCAATTACTGTTCTGTTTTCAAATGTCCCCATCTGACTATCCACATAGTGCAGTTCACAAAGATGGCTAGTCAGATTTCAGCAAAATGACTTCCTTGAATAATGTTGGCAAGTGACATAATGTTGGGTTTCCCCCATGCAATCTGCCATTGAATAAGCCTCCTGAGAGATTTCCATGCTTTGTATTCCCTGAGGATGTGTTCAATGGTTTCTTCCTGTCTGCTACATATAGGGCAGAATGGGTCTATGTTGTATCTTCTTCGATAGTGTAGGAAGGTCCCAGTGGGGAGACTTCCAAGGATAATTTTTAAAAGGAAGTCTACAAACTTTGGTGCCAATTTCAAGAATCTAGTTAATTTGACCATATTAGTCCCTATCTGTTTTGTTTTTTTTTTACTTTAATTTATTCAAGACAATTTTTTTAAAAAATAATAATTAAGTAAATTGCAATGAATATTAAGATAATAATCTAAAGATTATAAAGTTTGATAGTCATCTTAATAATTTTTCAGATAATGTATTTGCCTAATTGTAGGGAAAAGAAGAAATCTATTCTATAAGTACTAACATTGCTTTTCAAAATCACTAATAAAAACTATTTGTAATGCCCACATAACTCAACAATGAGATATAGTTTTAAATTTAATTCATTCTGCAATTGAGTTTATTGCTATATGCAAAATTATTGTTATTTACATTCTTTAATTCTTGTTTATTTAATTAAAATGAAAATAATTACTTATATTATTTTGAAAGATGATTTAGAATATATGTTCTAAAAAATCATTTTGAATTACAATAAAATGATGTTATTATATATATTGTGTACATGATGAGTTTATGAGTGTGTTTGTGTGTGATAGTGTGCACAAAAATGTGTATTGTAGCACTCTTCTGTACATTTCCCACATAATATATATATAACTTTATAATAAAGTAATGATTGTTAATTATTTTGAATCAAAGTGTTTATTAATTTTATTAACACTAGAGAGACAAGAATTCATCAAAATAATAAAATCCATTCTTATATCAATTTAATTATAATTAAAATATCCATACTCTATTCATAAATCATTTCTTTATTTTTTTTTAAAAATTAGGTCAATATAAATAATAAATTTAACATAAGGACTTAGTATATATAATAAAACACCATTCATAGAGCAATTAAAAATGAATATCATTATAAATCTTTTGCTACTTTAAGATGAAGCTCCTGTTAATTAAAATGCAATAAAGCTTCAGAAACAAATTTTTGATGATCTCATTAGTTGGGCTTTACCACAACACACAGTTCAATAAATTAAATCATATTTTTGTTAGGCATAAGACAATATTCTTATTTATTATTTTCATGTGAGAATATTATTATCATTCAAATATTTAAGGAATTGCTTATTAATGAAAATAAGTCTGATGTGAATAAATAGGCAGTTTGTCACTTAGGAAGTTATATGACCTTTGTAATTTTAGCTTCAAATAATAATAATATTTTTCTTTTTTCTAATCTGGCAAGTAAAGATGATATTTCCTTATTTATAATAAAAATATAATTATTATTAAATTATAAAAAATGAGATATGGACTTTAGCATAATGAGTGAGATGGTTAAACTTTTTAAAATCATGATCATAAGTGCCTTTTTTCACTTTAATTCAATACCTAATTTAATAAAACTTTCAATATAACTGTAACTAATAAAAGCAAAATTTAAAATAACCATTTTGAAATCATCTTCTCTATAGGCATAATGTTAAACATTTAAATAGCTTCAACTACATAATGAATCTGCAACCTTTTGATACATTTATTTAATCAAGATAAAACTTAAAGCATGTCAGATTTTCAATATTATAATATATCAGCAAATCCTGTTTACTAATGAGCAATCCTTATTAAAGTACTTTATATTAAATTTGTTTTAGATTGTGATCTATGGACAAATGCTGCTACAGCAATGTCTACCAATTTCTTAAGGTTCATATAAAAATATTTATATAAACTTCAACAAATGATCAAAGGTGATTTAAATTGACACTATGTTGGACATTTATGCCAGAACATTATTGAAGTATAAAACCCAACTGCTTCTAATATTGTTAACTACATGTTTATTGACTAATTAAAACATCTAAATTTGTGTGTTGAGAATAATAGTAGTCATAGTGAACTGGTTATACAAATTTATTTTCAAAATTTGCAAAGGGGGAATGGAAATCAGGGAAGACAAACAAAAGCTTTTGCCTTTTTATTTTTTTCTCCATGTTGTTGCCTTATGAAATATCCATCCGTTATATAAATATTAATATGGCAATAATAATACGTTGTTATTGATTAATCAATGAAGTAATGCAAATCTTCTAAGGTCAACAACCATAGCATTCGAGTATTCTAATGCAAACTATGTATCTGTTTGGAGAAAAAGTGCTCACAATAAAATTCTGGATACAGACAAATAAACATTACAGGGACTTTCAAGTTCATATCCATGCAATGACTTTCTGTTCTTTCACATATTCTTCCATCAGATATCAGAAAACAAGATATCTCATTAAAAATGTATAAAGAGTTTTTGAGAGATCATCTAATATTAACTCAAAACTTAGTTTAATGATGATCCAACAATAAACCAATTAAATTTTGATTTTCCTTTTCATTATAGGAATTCATCAACAGGTTCAAAAACCACTCACAGTTGCTGCACTTACCTGCTTCAGAAATGGAATTTAATGGATTCTAAATTATGTAATTGTGGTAAACATGAAGCATGAACCACAATTAATGGCTAACCAATCTATATATTTACACAAACACACATACACATGCACACAATGGCAGGATTGAAAAAGTTAATAAAACCTTTAGAGAATCATTCTCCTGATTGGAATTTCTAAATTCCTTTATAGTGTTTGTGAATAATTAGCTGTCTAAAAAAAAACCCTACATCCCAAAATTTAAAAATGTTTAAATTGGATACTATAATTAATAATAATAATAAAATGTTTAAAACTATACTGTAAGTCCTTATTTTCCACTTCTGTCATTACATTTTTTTATTTTTTACTCTTAATTTAGAGATTTTTTCCATTGTCATCAAAAAAATTATCAAAGTATCTGGTAAACTTTTGGTGAACTCTTCTGAATTACTACTTCCCTATAAATGATTTCTGAGAATCTTAGTTAGTGCAAAAACTAATTTCCTAGTTAAAGAGATTTTTACAAGTCAGTTTAAATGGCTTTTAAAAAGTGGTATGCATAATGTTCACTGCTATGACAATTACAATGATAAGAGTACCATGATTAAGGTAGTAGACCATTATATTCAAACAATTTCAATATCATGTCACTGCTAATTTGCATTACAATTTGAGCATCTCACAAATATTAATTAAGAATTATATATATATATATATGTTAACTTCTCTGCCCTAAGTAAGCTAATAAATCACAAAAGAGATATTATAATGTATTACGGAATCAAATAGAAAAAAGAAAATAAAAATTTTCAATTTCTGCCACCAAGCAAAAAAAAAAATCAATGATGAGACAATCCTAAAAACTACAGAACTTACTATGCCTTATTTACATTGGGGGTGGGTGGGAGATGTATCTAGCTAGCAATATCTTATGGGTGGGCTAATATAAATGAAAATAAAATAACCTTTTTATTACTAAACTCTAGCAAACAATAGTCTCTTAATTATATGTGTGATAATACATATAAATGAAAATAAAAACTACTTTTTTACAAATTATATTGTTCATTTCACTTAAAAGAAAAGCTTTTTGAAATGAAAAAATTGAATGCTTCAATTAAAACAAAATATTTATAAAACTATACAAAATTAGTGTCCTTTTTTCTGGATGATAAACTGTAATGAGAAAATAACACATTCTCTAACTAATCAAAATTTTATATATATGAGAAATTTTCCTTTAATTTCTAATTTAGTTTTGAGTTGTCTATTTTATTATTCAAAGCACTAACTGAGGTCCATGTAAAATAATTATTACTGTGTGAAAATTGTAACATTTATTTATAATATGAAATAATATACAAGAGACAATTCTCAAGTATCATACCAAGAAATTTCATACACAAAGGGTTCATTATTTTATATAAACAATATATAATTAAATTTATGCATAAATTATATATATATTTGGTGCTGTAAAATATTAAAGCATATCTTTTTTTATGATCATATTTACACAGTATTATAATACTGAAAATGTTTTATAGTGTATACATTATATGAAGCATTGAATTTTTAATAATATTTAAAGTAACAACTATCCTGCAATTAACAATTTTATAATAAATAAATCTTATTCAGTTGCTCAAAAAAAGATATTTTCCTCTAAAGTTTGATACAAACAATTGAAAGATTACTAATACACCCCTTTCCATATCATTGAACTGATAAACCACTAAACATCACATGATCACTATTTCTTATGCTAGCAGACACTAGATGGGGATTTTATGCACAAGCCTTCTGGCATCCATTGATTACTCTGGTTAGCAGTGAGTGGCACTACTGTATGGATAGTTTTGCCTATTTTATCATTAAATTGAATTATCATTCAATTATGAAGGGTGTGATGTTTGAATATTATGAATGCTTTTCATAAACTTGAAGTGTTAGATATTTTTTATTTATGCTTAACTTAATGTGCACTGGATTTACAAAAACATAAAGTGTACAATTTCATAATCAGATTCAAATTACAGTTCTATAACAATAAAAAAATATTATTATGATCATTAGGATACTATCATATGGCACATGGATACAAGCATTATTACAAATCAAAATTTATTGGGAATTATTTCTTATATAAGATGCTCGTTCTTGTATCAAAGATTTCAGGAAAATATTGTCCTATGCATTTTAGTGTAGTAGCATATTGATAAATTTAAAAACTAAATAAACTGGATGATTCCCACTCGAGAAAATAAAAAAACAAAATCTCAGTTTGGTAACTAATAAAAACTTTTCTGCCTGACTCACCAACATCACATGATATTCAAAGAATTGAACATACAATTATGAATCAAAATATTGCCTTAACTAACATCGATATTAAACCATATTTTATTCATCATAATGGAAAAGAAATCTATCTTTATTATAAAGAACAATCATAAGCTGAGTTTATAATTTTCCCCTTATAATTTTATTTGTAGGTAGATAAATAAATAAAACAACTTTTAATTAACCCACTGCAGACAAAAGCCACTCCATTGCATCAACTGTAATACAATAACCACAATAATGATGATTATAATAACAATTGAATGGTCTAATTGCTCAGGAATTCATAAAATGTTTGAGTACCAGAAGTGACAGACCAAGGATCTTAAGCTTCTGGCTACCACTCTACCACTGCATCAAATCATGAATATATATAAAACAGTGAAGAAGAGGTAGTATTCATTAGGTATTGAAACTGCTGGTTAGTTCCATCCTTGTTAGCTAACGTTAACTAGATAATTATTTACCAATCTACATTGAATAATTAGCTATGTTGTCTATGGGCCAGCTATTTTTTTTTAAATCCTAAGCCTGTTTAAAATATAATTTCTTTTTTCAGTTTTACTTGGATTTGAACTAAGATCAAAGATCTAAGCAAGTGAATGTGCTAATCCTGCATCATGAGACTTTTAGGATTTTATTCGATTTTTTTAACATTTCATTTAAACTTTTACTATAGTTCAAATAAGCAATTTAATTTACAAAATCACTTATGTTTGAGGGTTTTATTCATTTGACTACTTATTAGAATAGCTTTTGCAGTAAATCAAATGAGGAAAAAAAAAGAAACTTCAATGGGTTAAAAGTTAAATTAAATATCTATCTTCTTCATTACTATTAGAATGCAAAGTTAAAATATAGAAATATTTATTCTGCAACATCTCACTACATGTTAATTTAAATACTGATATTCTTCATTAAAATATTTCAAATTCATTACTAAAGACATTTTTCAGAATTTTTTTTCTAATAAATCTCATAGAACTAATTCAAAATCAGATACCCAGCCCACTATACTGATAAAATCTATTTGATTTCTAAGAAAGATTAATTAAAGTTATATGTTTCTCCACTTGCTATCAGTATATCTTGCTCAGAATTCAAATTGTTTAAAACAATTTTAGCTAAATTAGTTATGTTTCTACATTCTCACTAAAAAAAAACCCAAAACAACAAAACTTAAAATTGATATATATGAAGTCTTAAAACTATTTTAGGTTCTTTTACATTTTAACTTCTACTAGAAGTAACTTTTCAGAAGTTTTTACTTCATTAAAAATAGTTTAAATTTTCTTTCACATTAATCATTTAACATGTGTAAATTCTATTAATAAACACAATAAATAAAATACAACTCTGAATGCTAAATTTGCTTAATTGTAATTATTTAAAGTTTGCATTTCAAATTTCAATTGCCATTAATTTTGTCATAAAATTACAACAATAAAAAATTTCTTATCAAAATTCATTTTAAAGTAAAAATATATTTGTCAATAGTTAACACTATTCCATATTTATCAAATTTAAACATTTTTTAAACATACATGTGTTCATACATCTATACCATGATAAAATTGATAGCATATACTCTAAATAATTGCTATTCATAAGTATCCAATTTCAAATATGATCACTAACAACTTTACCATTTTATCATTAAAAAAAAATGAATTTTCAAATCTTTTATGATTTTAATACTATGCCAATATGTATGAATTGTAAATTCATTTACAGTAGTTCCTCTGTCTCAGCTGATTCCATGCTATATCATGGATATCTGTATTCATGGATTGCATTATAATATGTATCTTTAATATATAGATATGTGTAAATAAGTATATACATGTTGAAAATGTATACAAAATACATATACAGATATATATATATATATATGGCATATTAAAATTTTGAAAAGTAAAAATATATATTTTGTCAATTTCTATTCTTTACATTTTATTTACTTTTTTTAAATCAAATATTTTGAAAATCTGGAATATGGAAATCATAGATATTGATGAAGGATTATATAGCGAGGTCTACTACAATGAAAACTTTACTACAAACAAATTGTACAATGAATATATGATGATATATGCTGGACTATTTCCATTAACTATCATTAAATGTTGAAAGTCTAGAAAATTTTAAAACTTTTATTTAAACTTTTCACATACAAATAACTGTTGTAATAACACACAAAACAGGAATGACACAAAGTTTTGAGTGGTATTATTCTCCACTCTTCTTCAATGAATACTTTTTCTTGCTAAATTAAGATTTGTACAATAAAGGTAAATGTCACAATGATGAAATCTTTGTCATATTTGTTACCAATTTAGTTAACTATTCCTTTGCTCTTCTAAAAGTGAAAATATATTTATTTTATTAATTATTCTGCTGTATATGTATAATAATCTCAGCTATGTCTGAAAATTTGAGTTAGAAAACTGATTAACATTGTTGTTAAAAAAAAAAATTCTAAACAAAAAAAAAACCTATAAAACTCTCAATAAATGAAAATACTATAATGACAGTATGGTTGACATAGGATGTATGTTTACAGAATGCTTTAGAGTCTTTTTGCAAAGAAAGAAAGCTAATTAATACCTTCAAAAAAAATTTCCAAGTGACAGAGGAAATATACTAAGTTCGTTTTTAGAAGATATATTTAACATTTCATTATGAGCAAAAAACAAATTTACAGTATTAAAAAAAAAAAAATCCCAAATGAAAAAGTTGTAAACTATTCAACAATTTTTGACAATCCACTGTTTGACTGCATAAAATTATTCAAGGTTTTTCTAAAAAAAATAGAAATCTGATTAATGCTATCAAAAAAAAAAATTTGAAGCAAGAAAGCTGTGAAGAAAATTGATTTTTAATAGCATTTGTTTTTGTTTCTATTTTTCGCTAAAAGGAAGAAAGCAAAGATAAAATGTAGCATCAAGAAGAAAAAAATTTCAAAGCAATATGGCAGAAATTTTGCAAATAATAAAGCTAAATCAATATTAGGTAGATTGGTTTACATTTTTTTAAAGTTTAATTTTATTTTTTCCTAAAATTAAATTAGATAGTAAGTACACCAGTTAATTTTATGAGGATTTTTACATTTCTATTTTTGATTTTTTATTGTATTTTTTTATGTTTAAAATATTGTTTTGGATGAAAAATTTGTTCTGGGATGTGGACCTGAAATGGTTTAATTCTAAATATAAATATTTTCATGTAAGTTATAATGAACAATTTTCTGGAATCAATTAGTTTATTCTATGAATCCTACCACATTTGATGATATCTTCTTTCAGCCGTTTTCATTCTGTTTCAATTATCAATTTCCTTGTTTTGATTTCACATACTGATCTTTTTTATTAATCAGAAATTCCTTCTAAGATAAGATCTTGTTTTCCAGGTGTAGACATTTTTTTTCTAGACGATTGCATGTTATATGTGGAATGGACTATATGAAGGCCATCATTAAACCATTTAATAAGGTAAAACATAACTTGAAGACAATTATAAAAATAAAAATCTTTTATAAATTCACCCATTTTTCCAGATATTCTCATATTCCATAGGTGATTTCAATTTTCATAAAAGACTTTTAGAGTCAAGCATGATAAGAATGAAAGTTATCAGCTTCTAGAATGAGGGGCTTAAAAGTATTCACACAGCATACAAGATCAAGCAAAGATGAATGATCCATTGAAACAGATGACATACAAACATCCTTTCATCAATATCTTAATGAAAAATAGTTCTCTATTGCCTAATAATCCCAATTCTTGACCAACATTTTAACCAGTAATGGTTCTCCGTTGCTTAGTGATCTCTTAATATGAGATTCTTTTTCCCTATAGCTATCATAAATCAAGTTGTCTCACTTTTGGAATTCATATATATTTTATAGTTTAAAGACAATTCTGAGATTAAATCTAAAGAAGACTGATGAGAGACAAATATATTAAATATTTATATATAAAAAAAACTCTTTCATCTCTTTTTATTATAATATACTTACCGTTAAAAAACAGCATCCAAAATCAATTTACTTAGAGGTCAATAAAAATAATGCACTCTGGATTAAATGAAAACAACTGAAACTATTTTTAATCAAGATATATCTTCCAAAGATCCAAAAATGATTTTTAAAAAAAGAAGAAAGAAAGAAAGAAAACATTACAAGATCCAATTGAAGATGCCTGGTTTCTATTAGCAAAGTTTGTCAGGGTGTAGAAGGAAAAAAAACAAGTATAGAGGCCTGGTCTCTTCCCAAGTTTGGTAGATAGAGGCAGTTTTGCTACAATCAATAAGATTTTCACCATGTGTATCTGATTATAAAGTTCAAAACTTAAAAAACACAGAATTCCTTAAATCAAAATCATAGCTTCCTTTTACAATGTTTCTCTAAATTAAATTAAATCAAATTAAAAAGTATTGTTAAACTTGCTTTTGACAATTTTAATATTAAAAAAAAAAGATAATATACTTTTAGAAGAATTTCTAAAAAAAAAAAAAAAAACTTATGCCTCATAACCACAGCATATTTTCACAAAAGTATTCACTATTATGCATAAAAAAAAATCTATAAATTTGGCTTGAAAGTATAATATAATTATTATATACTTCTTATAAGCTTTTGTAAAAATAACCTTAACAAGAAAAAAGCCAATAATTACATAATGATCAAGCTAGATTCAGAACAGAGTTTCTGTGAACAAATTCTATCCTTAAAAAGCCATGCTGGAAAAGACTCTCAAAATAACAAACAATTGATCTTGTTGATATAATCTTTGCTTATAATTCTGTTGTAAATTATCTATTTTTAAAGAATTCCAAAATTCTTAAATGAATATTTTATTTGATAAATAATCTCCAATAAAAAATAAAAAAATAGTAATGCAAAACAATAATTATAGCAACACAAAATTTTAAAAAATAGACTTTTCAAAGTGTTCCATCACCTATCTTTTTAACTATATTCCAATGATCTTCCAGAAACAGAATATAGAAATTCAACTTTATTGATGATATTGTTATGCAATCATTTCCAGTTACAGAAAATTCTTCTAATAATAATATGAAAATTTTGAACATCCATGATTTTATTATGATAGTATGTTCAACTTTTCATTTAAACAGCAAGGAAATATCAAGATTTAAACCCCAACACTATTTTGTGTCATTCTGGAATGATCTTTATTCTGTAGTCTTATTTTGATCATTCATCAAAGATCAGATCTAAAATTATTTCTAGGAATAACCTATTTGAAAATTATCTGTCACTAAATATTTGAAGATTTGAGGCAAATACTCTAACAGCTTTCCAATAGTATATACATTTTCTATTATAACTATATTTTAAGTAGAAACAAACAATTAAAAATACTTTTAAAAAATTTGATTTTCAAAATGCACTGCAGTACAATAGTGAAGGAATGATTCAAATAAATTTTAAACAATATATTTAAACTAAATACTTTGCCTTTTCAAATAAAAAATGACAGCTTTTGAATTATACAGTTAATAAATATCACATGATCACCATTATACAGTTCTCCACTACAATGATTTGAAAAACTCATAAATAGTTCATGGTAATTTTCTCATCTTACACACTCTTCATATTTAAAATTATTCCAAACTGTGAAAAAGAATGATGATAATTATATGCCATAAAACAGAAATAATTTTAAATGGGGAAGGGGTGGTTATACACTGAATAAATTCATGCATATACTTATCTGAATTTCAATATGTATGTGAATGTTCTTTTCTCAATGCATCACTATACTATCTTAATTACATTATTCTAGTTTTGTGTAGTTTTATTTACATTTTAATGTATACAATCTTTAAATAAAATTGTTATGTATCTATGCTAAAAATATATATTATATTTTCCATGATTTCAAATATCCATGTGAAAAGTTAAAATCAAATCATTAAAAAATAATAATCAATTTTTTAATTATAGTATTTGGGAGACAGATTGAACTTCCTCAAATCTTTAGAGATCTCAAAATTCATTCTCTATCCCTGCAAGCAGTTGATAGGGTAAGTCTAACATATAGAAAACATAAAAAATATTTTTAAATGACTTAAGATTTTAAAAAATTTAAATGTTTTAAAAATAAAATAATTTGTTGATATTAAAAAAAAAAATAATAGAAAAAATTGAAACTAGTATAATTTAATTTTTATTAAATTGTAAGATGAGATTAAATAAAGATCAAGGATTTTTTCTTTTAATGTTTGTTTTTAATAAAGATTTTGGAAACAAAATCTTAATTAATAAACAGTTGAAAATAAATGGCAAAATTTGGTCCCAATGCTCATTCAATATATTAACATATCTTTAAATAATTGAAAGATTTTTTTCGTGTAATTTTGTAATCAGTTTTTTCTGCATTAATACTGCCCTGAAAAATATCCAATACTATAACATATTGGAAATATAATGGGACTGTGATATCAATTGCATTTTGTTCCAACTTCTTTTGCATCATCGTGTTTTGTTAAGAAGCTTTGATTACAATAGTTTACTGTATTTTTAAGAGTATAATACTGTTGAACATGCATATATATATACACACACATAAAAGATGTCTTTCTAAGTGTCTAGTAATAATATTATAATTCGATGTCTATATTTCTTCAAAGCAATATATATATAAATGAATAGTTATAAATACCTGTACCTTATACCCAGTAATCAAATATATTTTAAAAATTTTATCCACTTAGGAACGCTTTTGACTAGCTTTCATATCCTATCAGACTATCCTCATAGTCCATGTCAACTAACACTTTGAAAGGCTAACCTTCTCCCAATTCCATGATCTTAACGTTTACTGCCTGCCTGTTAATACAAACATGACTTAATTATCAGGCAGGCAGAAAATGTTAAGCTCACAGAATTGTGGGAAGGTAAGCCTTTCAAAGTGTGTCTAGTAACTATATATAAATTAAGACAATAATATAAACAAATTAATCGAGAGAGCACATTTACATTTATATATTTACTAGATTCTCTCATTCACATTCCCTCAAAAAATAAAACAAACAAGACCAGCTGCCTATTCTAATGCTATCTACTGTAAGTTTGAAAAATCAATAATCACCAGGCACTTTATTGCATTTAAATATCCATTCTCAAACCAATTTCTGATTTATAAATAATGCTTTGGGATTCAAAATTGGAAGCAGTATAGTTAAGCATCCAACAAACACTTAACTCTATTTTACTATTCAAATTAATAACCTGAAATTCAAATCACCCTAAGGTTTAGAATGTAAATCAATGTGCTTAAATAAATATTGAGATATAACCTTAATGCTTTATAAACTCTAGTCACCCACATATTTTATAAGACAAGAGCAACTTCCTATACTAGTGCCATCTACTGTGAACTTGACTAATCAGTAATTACCAGACATTTTATTGCCAAAATCCTATCCTCTAAAGGAATCATTTCTGACTTTTATCCGTATCAATGAAACTTCAGGATTCAAAGTTGAGAACAATGCAGTCAACAACCAGAAACAAATGTAAGAGAGAGGATTTAAATGAAATAAAGTGACTGATAATCACTGATTATTCAAACTTATATTATAGTATATGACATTACAATAATAAGCTGCTCTTGTTTAATCATATTGTGTAGATCGAAAAATTAAATGATTTGCTTTTATTATTAGCACTCCCAGCTTAGAATAACATTCCTTTAATAAATAAAGAAATGAGAACATTAAAATATATAAATAGTAAACAGAAGTCAGATCTAGCAATCTGACTTGGGTCCAAAAATTTAAATTTCAGAGTTTTCAGGTTGCCTAGCAAAATGGAGTTAAAAGTAATAGCTGGAATGTTTGAGTATGATGCTTCCAAATTTGAATCCTTAAAGCTTCTCTGATAAAGGCAAAAGCTAGAAGCACGGCTACTTATGACAGCAGATGGCATGTGTCTAATCAGAATATGCTAATGAGCACTAAATATAATTTAAATATCTTCCAAACCAATTATAATTATTACAATTGAAAATTCAACAAATGATATTTTATTTAAATGATTTAAACTATTAGTTTAATTGTTTAGCATTTTTAGTTACAATACTATCTAATAGATTTAGTATTCATTCATAAAATTATATTAATTATAATTAATAAATAAGTAGTGAAGTGGGTTAATTTTAGATTATAGCAAGTTTAATTAAAAACATGTAAAAACACAAAATAAGTCTTTGGCATCTGTTGGAGAAAGGTGAGTTAAAAAAAAAAAATTTAATGATCAGAATCTGCCAATAAAGGAATGGCATAATCTTCTTTTGTTATGAGCACTAACAACTCATGTTCCTCTTTTGTTCTCTAGCTTATCTTTTAAATTTTCTAGAAATATGACTAATGAAAACCTTTTTTAAGAATCTCCTACAGATGTCTTGGTATTTTGGTTTTAATTTATCTCTTGATCTCCTTCATTATATATGCAGGGAATTAATTGTCATCGAACATCGAAATAGTAATCAATTCAGTATTTCTGAATTAGTTTTTGTCCTTCTATTATTTGGCTATAATTTTTATGAGATAGAAATTCCAAGTGAATATAAGTATCAGACTTTATAAAGGATTACTATATCAATTTTGATTATTAAAAAACTTTGAAATGTTCCATGTTCTTTTAAATAGTTTAAAACATGCAGTGGCTACACTTCTCAAAAATACTTTAATTTCTTCAAAAGACAGCATGCTTTGAGTTTGACAAATACAGTTGAAAGTTTAATAGCACTTTATTATTTAAGATAATGTTAGAAACTAGTTATATAATTGGGGGAGCATTTCAACCTATTTGATTATCAATAATATTCTGTCCTATTGACAAGTCCAATTCATCCATTTCATTCTCTTCAGTGCCCAACTCTTCAATCCCATGTAGCTCTTTCCATCTCGTATATAATCCAGCAATGTCAATCTTTTATATTCTTTCTTTTGTTTTCATCCATCATTGTCTCCAAAACATCTTTCATTAAACTATACTTTCTTCTTAACAAATGTCCAATTCAGTTTTGCCTTCTATCTCTAATTTCCTCAATTAATCTTTTTTCATTTATTCTTTTCAAAACTCAAATGAGTTTTGTTATATATTCTTAAAAATACTACAGATAAAGAACTGTAGGCTAATACCATTGTGAGTCATAAGAGCAAAAAAAGCTCTCTGATAAGAACTTATATTTTTAGTTCAGCTTTTAATACAAGAGGTTGAACAGTGAGCAATCAGATTTGGATAAATGAAAACACTGTTATTAAATGCATATTGCAAAAGAATAAGAAAAGGGTGGAAGAAGTTTTGTTTGATCCTACAACTATCTGTAAAAGATTGTAGTTTACTACCACAAAAGTGAACATAAAAATCCATATTTTAATGAAATGAGATGATCAAACTGAACAATTCTGATGGACATCTTGAAAAGCACTACATACTTACAATTGCAAATGCTTTCAATCATTGAAAGTGATAAAAGATATTTTATACTATTCCCTGCATTACCAACTATATCTTTGGACATACTCGCTCATATGTTTCTATGAATTTTATACAGTAAATTGGGAAAAAAACTTAAAAATCTGTGACATGTGAGCAATAACTAGAAGAAAAAACCTTTGTAGTTACTGCAATTACTTTTGTTTTTGGAGAATAAAAATTATTTTAGGTTTAAGATAATATCTTTAAAGTAAATACCCGAAGAGTACAATCTAGAATATTTTTTTAGAGATGTGAAAGTTAGATACTAAAGAATTACAAAAAAATTTTCAGCATTTTTGAACTGTGATAATAGTAAAGATTAAAATATCTAAGTCCGCTAGAAAAATAAACAAGTAGATACTTTATATATTGGTTCTAAAATTTTATTTGAAATACAAATGACTAGGTTAAAATTGTCTTTGTCATAACATAAGACTATGTAATTCATTAAATAAAAAAGCCTAAAGCTTTGGAAAACTTATAGTCAAAGATAGTGACATCAAACAAAGAGATGGCTAGAATCCATCATCACAATAAATGTAAAATTGAAAATATTAAAGAATCAAGCAGATAGCTTATGTCAAAGTTGAAAAGGCAATAAGTTTGATACTTATCAAATAAACTGTAGTAATTGGATATCTCTAAATTTATACTGAACAATGATAAAGATATGTGTAAGAGATAGTTGTACTGGTTCAGCACAAAATGTGCATCTTGGGGATCATATATCTTTTTCACATATCTTTGGTCATGTTTATGATTACATCCCTTCACAAAATGTTATAAATGGTTAAAATCACTCCCTACCTTTTGTGAGAGTGGTGAAGTGAAAATTACACTACAGAAAATTATTCATTATGTGGATAATTTCTAGTCTAATGATTGACTAATAAAAATTATTAATATATTTCCATCAAGCGATTTGTATCAGAGTTGAGAGGGCAGTAAGTTTGACATATGTTAAATAAACTACAGCAATTGATTGTACATATACTGAAAAATGAGAAAGATGTGTATAAGAGACTATAGTCTGGATCAACTGATGAGTGCTGGTTCAGTATGAAATTGCACCTCGGGATCATACATCTTTTTCATGTCTTTGGTCATATGTTTATAATTACACCCTTCCACAAGGTGTTAAAAGTGCATAGAAACCAATCCCTATTTTGATGTGAGTGATGTAATGAAAATTACACTACAGAAAATTGTTAGTCACTCATATATGACTGACTGACTACCTTAGTATCCATATATTGCAACTGTATCAAAACCAGATAAGAAATATGAGTATGGCAAAACATTTTCCTTATGATTATCTTCCCTAGATACTTTATTTATATGCAATCATTACAACATTTCCGAATAGATGCAACTTCTATATCAAACATTTCATCAATCTACAAGGTGGTATCAAATGCTACTATACTCTTCTCTGAACATCCTAGTAATAGGTTTGCATTCAAAGAATTCTACATCTATATTCATTTCCATATGGGAAATAAATGTTTACATGGCTAATGATCATAAAACTGACTTCTACACATAATTATAAGGTAGATGTGTATAAAAAAAATAAATACAGAATTATGACATAAAAAAAAAAAAAAAACTTTAATTAACAATAATTGGTTAACATATTATAGTACTTGAAAAATTAAAAATATTTGAATAAAAGGAAATCGTCTACTCAAAGCCTTAGGCGGCAATGATTGAGATAAACATATGATTTTGCAAAAAAGGTGATCTTCAAAAATGGAATATCTTATCTAAAAATGACACCTGCTAAGCAGATGATGGTTTCAAGTTTCCCACTCCTTCGCAAAAAAAAAAGACTCACTTCCTTGGAAAAATGAAGAACTTGCTAATTTAATTTCCATTTTCTGAATATCCTTTTTCCTCCATCTTTAAAAAAAATAATTCCGGTTTCTATGATCAATTATTTAAATTTAGAACAATTTTTTACCCGTTATTGTATTTGAATTACTGAAATTAAAAATAATTAATTTTCATAGTTTTTTTAAATTAATCACTTCTGTTTGAATTCATATATTTATTACGTTCTTTATCATAAAAGAATAAAAGTCGCTTTTCTCAGAGCACCCAGAACTAAATAACTGCATATAACTCGGGACAGTCTACATAAAAAACATAAATTACAATAACCCATATTTAAACAATGTAAAATTAGAGATATCCAGTTCTAAAAAAAATATTATAACAAATGACTTAATTTTTTATCAAAGCAAAAAATGATTAATAATGATTATTTTTACAAAGATACCAGCTAGGCTAATGAAAGCTCGAATGAATCTCAATGTTCCCAGATATTATCCCAAATTCCGAAAGTTAGCAAATCATTAAAATGTCACTTAAAGCTCATGTTTACTAAAGAAAATGTCAAATAATTAATCAACTTTAACTCATTTGAGAAAATCATTTTTGATCCCTAATGTATTTACAGCTTAAAGTTCACTTTTGCGTTTAAACAAAAGGGGCGGGGGGTATGACTGTAAGACAATCTTAATTATTCCCATATACTTAAGATACTGGATTTTTATCCAAGGCACGACCAGATTCGATTTTTCGCGAGATACTTTTTGTTCTCATCTTTAACTTTTTTCTTTCTCCCCGTCTTTTTTTTTTTTCAGAAGTTGAAATTATTATACTAGTTTGCTGATTGGCCAATTACTGCGCTATATATATATATAATAGTGATCATGTGACATTCGAGCCATAAGAAGTGACCGATTGAGCTTCTTGCACGAATCATTAGTTCTCAGATTCATCATGCTATCATTACTATAAACCGCACAGATTAGTACATTTGATAATTATAATTTAAAACCGATATTTTAATACTCAATAAAAGATTATTACAATCTTACTTATTATTTCTCAATAATGAAGTGAGATTTTTTTTTTTTTAAAATTGCCTTATGAGTATTTATAAATATACTATATGCATAAGTGAGTGACAGACCTATCGTTCTGGCTCCAAGGGATATTTTGACTCCCTATATGATATATCTAAAATTTGATTCATTCCAGATATTAAAAAACTGTGAAATTATACCACTGTCAGCTTTTGCAATTGTTGGATGTTATGAATAGAAAACAACATTTGTTTTTTTTTATCCTTTCAAAAATATAATGTATAAAATTTTAATAGCACTGAAAAAGTACTTAGAGTCATATGACATGCCAGACTTTATGATAGATTTAACATTTAATGGTTACATTCAGTTAGCTAATCTAAGTTTTTATTATTATTATGTTGCTCAGTTAATAATCACCCTGCCAGTCTATTGTTGCACTATAAACCAAAAGATCTAATAAATCTTTTCAAATACCCCCCCCCCATGAAATTCCAAAAGAATTAATTCCACAAAGCTTTGGAATAATTGGTACAAGAGATAAACAATGCTTTGGATTATTCTAATTTATGATTAGAATGTTGCTATAAATCTTTTATGGTTACAGCAATATCATAATCCTAATAGAGTAAAAATTTATATCAAGTACATCAAGATTTTTTAGGATATCTACTGTCAATTGAATGACAATTAAACATATAAAAATAATTCCCTGACTTCATCTATTTGCAGATATCAGAAAAATATTTTTTTACTTAATTCCCCAAAAGATCCAAAATATCATTTAAATATTTGATAAAGATGAACCCTGGGCTCACCCTTTTGAATGTGTACTCCCTCCTTAAGTGATGATGGCTGCCTTAACATTCATCTAACCAACATAGATTAAACTGCGACCTTTAACTCACAGATAATTAATAAATATTAGATGGTTGGTTCGGTCAAATAAATTCCAATAGACTGGGAAAAAATCCTAGCCTTCTTGTATCCCAAAAATTTCCAATGTTCATTTGGTCTAAATGATCATAGGTAAGGCATGCTAATGAAATAGCTACTACAACATGAGACTTTTGTGAATTCTAATGTATAAATACTAAATTAGTAAGAGCATAATGCAGAATAACCAATTTTTATAGAATGATCTTTTAAAATGATAATTTGATGTAAGCATAACAATTCTAAGACATTTTCTTTAATGATAGATAATATTCTTTTTATAAGGCAAAAAGATTTTAACAAATTAGAAATGAAATTTTGCAAAAATTTAAATCTATATATATACTAAAGTTAAAGAACAATCTTGTACCAGCATAACCCTTTCATAAAATTTTAGTCAAACAATAACAAAAACTGCTGAAGTGGGAATAACCTGTCCACACTTTCAACTCTTGCATATTAATTAATTGTTACTAAAAGTATTTATCAAATGTTAACTTTTTAAAAAACATTTCTACTGTTTACAAATATAAATTAAAAAGAAATTATTTTATCAGAAGGTCAAGAGATATTGTATTTAACCTGTTGCTGTTTTTTGTTAAATAGACTTTCTTTACATTTTGTCATTAACAACTACAGAAAATCTAATTATTCCTTATTGAGATCATTTAACTGATGGAACAGAATTTTTTTTTTACTTTCCTCATCTGAGAATTAACTCAGGATACTTTAGCTCTCGATTTGGGCAATTTCACCAATAATCCAAATTGACCTACCTTTAAAAATTATCAAGAATTGAGATAGCAAATTCTAAAAATGTTTGAGTATCCATTCTTCTTCTTACTTATCTTCTGAATAAGTCTTAATCTGATCCAGTTTTCGATAAATGAATCCTTATTCTTGGACATTAATATATTTATGAAAATTAAATCATCCCTTACCAATTTTTTTGTCACATCAGTTTCAATTCCCTATGAACTTTTTCCCAATGCAAACAATATTACCATAGTTTTAATTATTGTTACAACTATTTTGCATCATTAAACCATTATTATTTCATATTTTACTAATGTGAACAAAATGCCTTATTTTAAAATTCTACTGAATTATTTAGGAATTTGAAAAAAAAAAATTATATAATTTTTTCCTCCTGTTTTTACTTAAGAATTTAAAAATAGAAATTTGTTTATTTTGAGAAAATAGAACTAAATTCTCTTTTTATTTTTGTATCACTCTCCTCACTTCCAAAAAAAAAAAAAAAGGATTCATCAATGTTATAATTAACACTTAAATACAAGTATAGTATTTAAACTTAAACTAGATGTAATTAGAGGATATTTGAACTCATATCTTCAAACTCCATTTAGTCATCCACTCCTCTTATACAACCATACACACGACCACATACATTGGAAAAGATAAATGATCTCCAATATATGTATATAGATCATTTATCCTTGATTTATTGGAGATCATTTATCTTTTTCACATGTATATGGTCATGTGTATCAGTTTATAAGATGGAGTAGATGACTAAAGGGAACTTGAAAGTCCACACTCAAATACCCTCTAATTACATCTAGCTTAAGTATATATATATTTGTATTTAAATATAATATTCAGTCTGTATTCTGCCCATCCTTCTTCTGTGTATTTAAATGGGCTTAAGGTTCTACATATAAAGGATCAGAATGACTTATGATCAACATGGGTATGACAATAAAAAAATTGGCAAAAACGGGATTTGAACATACTATCATTAGATTTTCAATGACATGGGCAAGGAGTTCAAGAGTGAAGAAAATTGACGCCTGTCCATTAAAGTTTGAAAATTTGCTATCTTAATATGAACTGAGCACTATTATATAAGTGTGTGGGAGATGATGATTTGGACCAACTGATAAGTGCTGGTTCAGCCAGAAATACATATATTGGAGATCATTTATCTTTTCCATGTGTATATGGTCATATGTATCAGTTGTATAATATGGAGTGAATGACTAAAGAGAGCTTGAAAGTCTGAATTCAAATACCCTCTGATTACAATGTTATTATTGTAAATTCAGTAACTAATATATATATATATATATTACAACTTTTTTTTCATTTAAAATAGGTGATTTTACTGAATGATAATTTATTAATGTACCATATTTATGATAAGTGGAGATAAGAGTTTTCAATAAACTGTCAATAGCCAACTCAGATAATCATTCAATAGTGGTCAATATTAATTGGATAGGACAGATGGGTATTGATTAAAAATGGGTTTTGATTGAAAAATATAACTGAAATATTATACAATCTTCAAACACTATTATATGATCAGTTATGATAAACAAATCAATAAATCAAAATAAAATAATCAGGTATAAAAAATATTTTAAAAAATAAATGTTTTTCAGCTTTCAAAATATTACTGATGTTATAGGACCAAAAATAAAAGTGTGGGATACCTAAAATATAACTAAGAATATTTTTGAACATGAGTACTCCAAGCTTTTATTTTTGCTTGCATATCAAAAATACTGTGAAACCTAAAGAAAATTTATTTTTACTTTCTACTACATTTATGTAAGTATTAAAATGAATCTAATATAAAATAATTTTTCACTATTTTTTTTTAAATTGTTTACAAACTCAAAAATATATATTATTATTAGAATCACACATATATGCAAGGTTTCAACTAGATAATAAAGTGGCAAGTGAGCGAAAATTGAGTTACAAGACTTTTTTTAGGCAGAACGATTAAAAAAAAAACAGAATAGGTTAAACAACAGTATATAATAAATAATAAGAAAAAGCAAATATATTTTGTTGTTCAAAATATACATACATGTATTTTCAAATTTTTTAAAATTTTAATTATGTATGTCTTATCCCATTATATTGCAACTATTCACAAGTATAAAAATTAAAATAATCCATTCTCATAATACATATATTTTACAATTTTCATCAGTCAGATGAGCTAATATTATTAAATACAAGGGCCTTCACACCTGTATTAGACAATTTAATATTTTTCCATTACATCAAGTAGGGAATGATTTCTACCCACTTTTAGAATATTATGGATAATATTGAGCTGAAATGATATTTTCACATTTTTTTATATGTATACACTTTAGAATTATTTAATTATGATAAGTCTTATAAAACCCTATTTTATGATTGTTTTACATAATATTTACTATAATGTTTCAACAAAGAACTTTGCTATTAGTGTATCGGCCCCGCCATTCCCACAAACCTGAGATTTTAACTTAATTAGTGAATCTTAAAATTTTTCAAGTCATAAGCAAGCTTAGAATTTTTATTTCAGATGGAAAATCCATAGTTAGTCGTCCAATAATAGTAATGAATGAATATTTTATTCTTATAATGGAAGCATTGCTAATAATAAATTATGATGTTTAATATAAACTTTAGATTTAATAATGAGTGTTAAAGATGAGTAGCAAATAATAACTAATGTACTACCAATCAGACATCAAAATTTAGTGACTACATTAGAGGCAACAAAAGCCTATTACAATTCGTAAGCAACAGCTTGAAATATAATAAAAAAATGTGTATTTTAATAATTGAAATTTTTTTAAAAAAATTATTATTCAGTTTCCTTTCTTAAACACATTATTCTGTTAAGATATAAAGCCATCAGTCCGATGCATCATTGGTTGTACCATATGCATGTAGAGAACACTGTGAATCTCAGAGTCCTAGCATAGGCTACATTACTAGGATTCCTGATAGTGGGTTGTAAAAATTATTGACCATCATGTCCTGTTTTTGACTGAACCAGTCTGGTCACCCTAAATGTAAGTAAAGAGCCTCCAAATGGTTGATGCACAGTGAGATATTTTCTTCTTGGTTTGTGCCTATTTTGAATAAGTTAGAGAACTGGGAAAGCTCAGATCTTGCAATATTTTGCTTTAAAAACATTAATGTGGCAACAAAAGCCAATATGACATATTTTGCTTTGATGAGATTCAAATTGTCTCCTTGCAGTTGTAAATTAACATCATTAAATTTGTCAAATAAGTCAGTTAAATAAGCAATACCTGTTTTACTCTTAAATAAATTTTCTTTCAAACTGGAATCCTTGTTTTCCAAAAACTCTAAAACAGATTGAAAAAGTGTAAAAAATCTTGTTAAACATAACCTTTTGAAAGCCAGCAGACTTCGATATGGAGAACCAATTGATAGAAATCTTTGATGCTTTCTTCACTTAATCGAGTTAACAATCTAGTGTTCAAAGCATTACTTTGAATTTTGTTAATAGATGTTATAACAAACTAAAGCACTTGATGCAATTTGCCTATGGATTATGTAGAGCACTGCAAGCACTTTGGATATATGTTGTTCCATGTAACTTATAAAACCATGATAATGACCAATCATAGCTGATGCTCCATCTGTCACAACAGATATTATATTTATCAATGGAATAACATTTTCCCTAAAAAATAACTCCATTAAATTAAAAATTGATTCATCCCTGGTGTCAGTTTCTAAGGTTCCAGCAAAAAGCAACTCTTCATGCTCTTCCTAATCTTCTAAAAAGCAAATATATGCCAGCAATAAAGCTTATCCAATTGGAAAGAAAAAACTTTTTTTTGCAAATGATTACATAAACAGTCTTTCATGGTGTGACTCATTTCATTGATATGTCTATGAACTGTGTTATTGTACAAAGAAATCTTTTTTATATCATCTTGTGCAGATTTGTTGAGTACAGTGTTCAATACCTCCATGACAGCTGGCAGAATCAGTTTCTTCCTATGGTGTGCAGCTTGCCAGAACTTAATGATGAGTAGGGATATGTTGTACAATGTTCTTAATCCATCATCATTTTGCTTTGATGATGAAACAAACACATTATCTATTGTAGTTTTCTTCAGAATTTTATCTTTAAGTGATTGAAAGTATGACAAATCCTTTTCTTTTTTGTCAGGATGAATTCTGTTCAAGTGATCTGCTAGTTTTGATGCTGTCATAACATTGTTGTTAAAGACTTTTTTGCATATGAGGTACATTGGTAAATGTTTGTTTGATAATGATGGGAAAAATCCTAGCTTCAAATAGTCCAAGCTATACTGTCTGCATTTCTTTTTTGGTTGTCATATTATTATCATAAAAAATAAAAATTTTTATTAACAAACAATTTCAATAGTCCCCGAGATAAAAAAAAAAAAATTATAAAGTTTGTACATACTTGAAACAGAAGATTTTTTTGTCCAAATATGAATACAGAAATTTTTTGTTCAAATTTGAATAAATAAACTGTGTTCTCTGAGTTTTTTTTTTTTTTTGTAGTACTACTTCTTAATAAATAATTATATTCAAAGTTCAAATCACAAATAACTATATGTCACATCTAATGCACAAAGCATGACGATACAAGACTGAGAGATTCTGCTAATATTAAGTATTGTCTCATTCCCCTATTGTGAGCAAGTGCAGACATGCAACAATTTTTCATGTCCACACTTGCTTTGATATTTTCAATAAGACAATGCACTGACATGTTTGTGCTACATGTATTCTCATGCATTCTTATATGTTATTCTTTTAATGGCACATTTATCTTTTCATTTGCAAGTTTAGTATGAAATGTGTTTTTATCAAAAAAGTGGGTTTTTTTTAAATTATTTTATTTCTCAATTAAATATCTATTGGAAACATAGATATTTTGAAGCAAATAGCAGTAGTAAGGGGCTCTAGTTTTGCTGTTGTTGAACCCCAATTTTTTTTATTGAAACTCTTGACTCCTAGAAAGTTCAAATCGATCCCAGAGGATAGATATCGATTACTTTGGTAATACTTGTGTTAAATGATAATATTTCATTTATGACATATAACTTGATGTTATATAAAATATATAGTAAAAATAAACTTCCTTTTAAAGTTTATACATTCATATTTTTAAAATATTTTTAATTATAATAATTTTGATATTTTACATTTTTAGATGAGTATTTCATGAATTTGTACATATGGCATACATCTATGGAAACTCCTGAAAATGTAATAAATATTTTTCCACTCAGAAAAATTATGATATTAAACCCCTAGATGAATCACCATTCATTATTGAATTCACAGCTCCACTATACTGGACTGGATAGTCACACAGTGATTTACATTTACAATTGTTTTTGCATTTTAGAAATGTACAAACCTAATAGTTGAACTTTTTTTTTTATACTTTTCAACTATTACTTCATTATCTGCAAATATTTTGACTTATCAATTTAAAAAACAAAAAATAATCTTTAAATGCATTCTAAATATTTCATTTGATGTAAGTAAATTAAGATAAAATTATCAACGATTGTTTTGTTTTGTTTTTTTAAAAAAAAGGCAAATGACAAGTTTAAAACAAACTTATTTTCTTTCTTCAACAACAACAAAAAACAAGTTTTGACATGCATTTATTGATAAATTCAGGTATAAAATTTTCACTGCTTGTAATTAGCTACTGTGAAAAATCATATAAGGAGTATTTTTTAAACTAAAATGTTTTTGCTATTATAATGTTACACTTTTTTAAAAAAAAAAACCCATTCCTATCGTATCTAGAAAATATTACAATACTATTTAAATACAAGTATATTGAAATATACTGAACCTTAGATCTAATTAAAGGGGATTTGAACCCAGTCTTTCAAGCTCCCTTCAGCTATCCATTCCATCTTAAATAATTGATACACATGACTACATAATGTGAAAAAGACAAATGATCTCAATCATCAGATTTTCAATAATATGGATGGTTGAAAAGTTGGAGGGAAGTCTGTCCATTAATGTTAGAAGTTTGCTATCTTAATATAAACTGAGCACTGATTATATATATGTGTGTGGGAGATAATGATCTGGACCAACTGATGGTTCAGCATGAAATATGCATATTAAAGATCATTTGTCTTTTTCACATGTATGTGATCATGTAAATCGGTTATTTAAAATTGAGTGAAAAGCTGAAGGAAGCTTGAAAGTCTGTGTTCAAAATTTCTTTATTACAATACTATTAGAGAAAATTCATCAAATACAAACAATTGTTCTCTTTCCCACACACACACACAAAGGATATGTAAAATAACCTTTATTGGAAATATAAAAAATAAATTGTGAATTGAAATTAAATATACATTTTTTCCAAGTTAAAGTTTAAAAAAAAAACTATTTTAACTATTATAAATTAGTGTTATGTTTTTAAAAAAATACGAACTATTTCATGCATTTCTTTGAAGGATCATGTAATGTTAAGCCACAGAAATGGCAGATTTAAGCTTCAACCTTGGTGGTACCTTTAGCTTTTAGGTCCATCACCCTATTATTGAACTAAACTATGCAGGAAGTTTATGAATAAATTAAAATATTTAAATTTGCAACTGGCAATAATTAAATTCTCCATCTTCAATTATCAAGATATCAGAGAAAATAAAGTCTATCAGTGTTATACAATGTTTAAGTATCTAATTTCCCATGAAAAAATTACTTTTAATAAAAAAGAAATGCAAAAACAATTTCTTATAGGTATATCATATAATACTAAATCATCCATGCACTTTACTACTGTTACACAATGCTTTATTTACCACTCTCTTTTACAGTTTACAATTTTGATTGCTCCAGCAATCTTCTTCAAAACAGTTAGGAGATATAAAAGTTCTGAAGAAGATTGCTGGGGCAATCAAAACTGTAAATTGTAAAAGAGGGTGGTAAATAAAGCATTGTGTAACAGTAGTAAAGTGCATGGATGATTTAGTATTATATGATATACATTTGGCAATGCAATAAGAAAGATTAGTTATTATACTTCTTGAAGAATTTCTTATAGGCATAGTCAATGTTTCGCGGTTCAAATATTTTATTCATATAAAATTTTCAAAACCACAAATTCAAAATATCATTCAATTTCCTGATTCAAAAAGTGAAGCCAGTAATGAAGAAAATGGCAGGATTTAATATGCTTCCATTATAACAATGTTTGTGTTTTGATGCTGTTGCCTTAATGGAAATACTTAAAAGTAAGAATTTCATCCAATATATGCTTCTAACTTGGCTTCATCTGATCACTATTTGTTGAAACCAATAAAGATATTTTTAGAAGCTATAGATTCCATAACAATGAGAAATTGTTCAAAGTCAGGTGCAATTAATTTTATTTCTTTAAATTGAAATAAAAGGTTCCACGAGAATGTAGGCTTAAATACATTGCTAACATTGAGAATTACTGTATATTCAAAAGTAGTGTGTAAAACTTCCATTTTGTAACAATAAAATTTTCAGAAATAAATTTTTATTTATATTTAAAAAGTTCTTTATATATATATAAAAACTCATTACAAGTTTGTAATGCTGCTAGAAATTGAAATGCAACAATAAATGATGTTAAAAGGATATGATAAACAACAAACTGCCACCAATAATAATTAAATACTATTTCTTAATAATAGTACTATATTATGTAGTTATTCAATCAGATATGCATAATAACTATATGGTTATCTGCTCAAAAGAAAAAGTGCTATTTGTGCATCCAAGTGGCAATTAACCAAAGAATTTTTTTTTTTTTTAATTTATTCAAATAAAAAGAAAATTCATCAAACTGCACAAAACACATATAATAAAAATAAGTTTTTGGTTTATTTAAAACTGAATAAAGTAATATTTTTTTATTTATTCTTTAATAGTATAATTAATCTCTGATAGTACATATAATAGAATATGCAAAGAAGAATGATTTTTTAGATGAAATTTGTAAAACAGTTGTCATTGATATTGGATATTTATATATGTAATGGCCTTTGGCATCTTTCATGGCTGGTTTAAGAACAAATATTAAGATCTAGACGCTGGTTTAATTAGCAACTTCTCTAATGGCTCAACTTCATCATGTAATTGTTCTAAAGCTTAATATTATGTTTTTATTTTTTATTTCCTGATTTATTTTCTAAAGCTATTTCAAATAATATTCTTTTAGGTCTACATTAAAAATTATAATGAAAATTAAAATTTTGTGACCATCATAATGCATTTTAGACCTTCAATAAATAAATAAATAAAAAGGATTATGAGATAAAATAGTTATGAAAGAAATCATTGAAGATGTTAAAAGTTAATGAAGTCTGTGATTTCTCAATACCAGTTTATCTCCATAGAGTAATGCAATGTACCAGAAACAGTGATATGGAACAACAAATATTTTAACAAATGTGAAGAAATCCACAAAATCTCTCAAGAATATTTATTTCAATGCTAATAATCTAGCAAAATTTCCAAACTTTTGATATGTTTTAGAAATATGATTGGAGGGAGAGGAAGGTTTATATTATTTGCAACTCATACATATTAAGTCTACTCAGAAAATTTCTAAGTTGTGTAATTAAGATTTACTGTTTGATATGTATTTGTATACCTTCATTAAATCATGGCAACATTTTATTTGTGATACTTGTTTTAATTAACTGCTATTATAACTAAACAAGAATAGAAGCTTAAAACAATAAATTACTATAATTGAAAATTATAGTATTAAAAAATGCTTACTGCTCAAGTGATTGCTATAAAATCTAAAACAATAATAAAAGAGTGTTAATCATATGTATGCTCTACCCATTGGTAAAGCCACCATACACATCACAGGATACTCGAGTAAGCTAATTAATCACAGAGGCAAAACTCTCCATACAGTGCCACCACTCATTGCAAGCCAGAGTAATCAATGGATGCAGGAAGATTTGTGCATAAAATCCCTATCTAGTACTTATTCATCCAATATGCTCAGACTAGTTTCTAGCTTGTGACTTTCATCAGTGAGGAGCTTTGGATCTGAGAGCACTGCACCTAGATCTTAGGATCTAATGCAACTCTACACAAGTTAGAAACTAGTCTGGGGATATTGGATGAGTAGGCACTAAATAGGGATTTCATGCACAAATCTCCCTGCATCCATCGATTACTGTGGTTTACACTGAGTGGAGCTACTGTAAGAGTTTTGCCTCTGTGAAAAACAGCTTGTGTAGCATAAAGAATGATGATCATGTGATGTAAGCTAATCAATGTTTCTTCTACATCTACAATAAATATTTGAAAACAGAAACTAATATTATTTATTTAGAAAAAATAAAATTAATATATTTTGATACAGGCAATGAATGAAAACAAATATTATGTTTAAGAATATGACAATTTATTTTGGAAACAAATCTAAAGTAATTGATGGTAACAAATCTACGATGCATGTACATTAAAAAAAAAACAACCTAATAATAGTCTAAATACTCATCAAATCACAATCATTATAAAACAATATTTTCAATATTAAAAAAATCCCAAAAGGTGTTCAGTCTCCATGAAAAATATAATGTGCAGAAAGTAAATGGCAATAAAGAATGCAATGAACATATCTTGATTCATGCCTTGACACAAAATTTTCCAATATGTTTGGTCTAGATGTGATTGAAAAGGGTTACATAAAAAATGTTCCATTGTTTTCTTCAGATAAATTAACATCTACTGCAGTAGTTATTTAACAATAATGAAATATTCTATCTTTTAATAGATTAAAAGAAACAATAAAAGATTGGAATCTGTATTGCACCTCAAAAAAAAAAAAAAAAGATCAATTTAATTAAAAGGGCTGCTTTTAACACAATACGTCATTACCAACTTTTTTATTATTTATAATAGCATAATTTTTTGTCGACTTTACAAAATAATGGATTATTCATTGCTCAATAAAGTGTTATAGGTAAAAATAAACTTCTATAATATTAATATCATTTACTTTATTACTTTTTACAATGCTTCAAATAATTATAACCTACTCATGATTCTTCAGAACTATAACAATCACAGTACAAATACATGAATACAAATATGTGTGAACATATAATTTTACATTTTATATATATTCTATCTTATAATCACTATTCATATATTTACTCATATATCTTTATATACCTCTATATATATAATTATTACCTCTTTATATATAACACATTTTAATCTTTTTTATATTTTATATTTATCAATCAATACTTTCTATATATATATATATTATTTTTATTTCATTTATTTTTTATTCTTATTAATTTTTTTTTTTAATATTTAACCCTAACATTACATATTTATATTTTACATTATTATTCATTATACATTCAATATGTATAATTTTCTTTAAAAAAGTAATAAAAAAATGAAATATTAATATTATATGAATTTGGCAATGCAATAAGAAAGATAAAGTTATAAAAATAAACTTTAAATAAGAACAGCAAGGCAGGCAAAAAACTTGCTGATTTAGAGTGCTCTCTGTCATTTTGAATTCTAAGAACTGCCCAAAATCACTGCTTAGACATCCAAGTGATAAATGATATCGAATAATCCACATGGACTCTCTTGGATGTTTCACTGTTGGTTTTGGGCAGTCCTTAGAATTCAAAATTAGTGGAGATTGCACTGTAAATCTGTCCAATCAAACCAAGCTTATAACTTCTAAAATATGTAATTTTATTTCAATATATGCCTATAATCACATGTTGAATAAAGACAAAATTGATCAAACCAAGCTTATAATTTTTAAATATTAAAAGCTTATAATTTCTAAAATACAAGAGCTGAAAGAGGAAGTGGCTGAAATAAAGCATATTAATTTTATAATCAATCAAATTTTTTCTTACCAGAAAGAAACTCTGATGTTGCATGTTCCTTTGTTATATGTAGTTAAGAAAAAAATGATAAGAAAAAAGAGTTGTTCACATTTCATCTCCTGATATGGATATCGGATCTACACTTGATCATGTGATGTCCTTACAGGCTCTTGAAATTGATACATGTGAACAATGCTAACTTTTTCTCATCTCCATATTTTTCTCCATAATGAACATGTAAGAAATGAATTACCCAACAATACTCATTTTGGTAAAAAAAAAAAATCTAATCTATTAATTTATTAATTTCCTTCAGCTAATGTTATTTCAACATGTGGTTATGAACCTATATTGTAATAAAATTCATACTTTATATCCTTATAAGCTGTTAGTATTTTGAAATTATAAGCTTGGTTTGGTCAATTTTATAAAATTTGGCTAATGATGGCACTTTGCACTGAAATATGCAGGGAGGAGGAGTGATATTTTTGATGATATGAAATATCATCCAAAAAATGCAGAAGTCACAAGTACTGATTTATTTATTTTTTTAATGTGTTTTATTTTTTTTAATATATGTGTCCATTATTTTTTTTGTTCAATTTTTCTCTTTAAGTATTTTAAATTTGTATTTTAGAAATTATAAGCTTTTAGTATTTCAAAATTTATTCACTCCTCCCATTTTTTATATTTTGTATATTTTAGTCATGTGATTTGATCAAGTATAATTGTACAAAATTTATGCTTTTTTAATTATTGATGTAAATTGTGATTTTGCAATAAATGATCATATCGATATCATGTGTGGATTATTCGATGTCATTTATCTCTCGGATATGTCAGCAATGTTTTTGGGTGATCCTTAGATTTCAAAATAGTGTGGACCACACTTTAAATCAGTACTAAAAACTCTTCAACAATCTTTCATTGAGAAACAGAGAAAATTTTAAATATTTTTTTTAAACTTGTTTACCTAGCTAATAATTGTGAGACATTCACTGATCATTAACATTGGGTAATCAGCTAGGTTAGCTAAGAACATCCATGAAAAGAAACATACACCCATTAAATCTAATTGGAACTTTAAAATTTTGTTTTTTATTTCTCAATAATATAATATCTATTTACATATAAATAAACCAAATTAAAACGAGTTTGAAAATAACTCAATTTTATAATGTAGCTTTAAATCGAAAATGACTAACTATCACTGATAATGATCAAGCGTCACATTTGACTGCCTAAATTACTCTATCTACTTTCAGAAAGTAAATATTCATTCAAAAAAAAAAAAAAAGACTATTAAAAATGTATTTACTAATTCTAAATTTAAACTTGAAATTAAACATAGCTCAATGTATATGTAAACAAAGGGTAAATCAACCCCCCCCCCAGGCTATGACTTAAAATTATTTTAAATGTTGAACTAAAGATCAAGAATGAATAAATCCACTTACTTATTCTTGGTAACTCTGATGTTTACAAGTATACCTTTGTCAACATTGTTGGCAATTCAGAGTGACTTTAATTTATCAATCAGATGGAATACAGCACTTAAGAGTTATTAAACTCATAGTTAATTCTAAATTTCTGTACAAAATAATTTCAAAATTTAAGATCAATAATATATATCTCAATTAAATATGAAGCTAATTCAGAAAAAGATCGAATAGATTTTTCCACCAAAGACGTATATCTGAATAAAAAAATATTATGTTATAAATTATCAAAATTACTCCTCCCGCCAATAAATGATAAATTATGTTTGAGAGATAATTTGATCAATAGGAATATCGATTATTTAAACGCTTGTAAGTCATTATTTTTTTCTTCTGAAAATTTGAAATATAAATACGTATGCATACTATAGATAAAGAATACAACAATGTCAAATTTAATGTTGTTGTTGTTGTTGTTTTTTATCTTTTTTTTAAAATTTATCTTATAATTTATTTTCTTGTAAAATGATTCATATTTCTTGAAACATTTTTTTAAAACTATCAATATTTATTATTGAAAAATAATTTGGCAGTGTGTAATAATATTATTATTTTCGCATTACATTTCTAATAAAAAAAAATACCCCCCTCATTTTTTCGTCGTAATCCGTTTCTAAATTAATTCATTCCGAAAAATGTATACAGTATATATATATTTTATTTAACAAATGTAAACGCAAACAGTATTTTAATGGAATGTTATTTTTTTGTAGTTATTTTACGTGCGTTACGCATACACGCACTATAAAAAGTAAGACGACGAACGTTTTTTAATTTTTACCTATTATATAACTAATATGATGTGAAGGGTGTGTGTGATCAAGTTTGATTCCAGTATAGAAGTCGATGTTTTATTTCTTATTTTACAATTCCGTAAAGCCCTTTGGATAACGTGAAATTCGTTAATAAAAATCATTCATCGAAACTTAATTTTAAATAAAAGAGCATTCACAGTATGGTTCAAGTGTTGCATGTATCTTCACTTAGATTTTTTTTTTTTTTTTACAACTATCAAATGTAGCTATTCTAATAAACTGTTAAATTATTTATTTTTAAAAGAAAAAATAAATAACGTTTTTTATTTATTTAGTGTAGTTTTTATTTACAATCACTAGTAAGAAATTTTTAAATAAGAATTTTTTTTTCATCTTCAATTCTATCATAATTACGAATTATGTTTATATCTAACCACAGCTACATATGTTAGAGGACATCAATTTCCACTATGACCTAGGGCAGGAGTGGGCAATTGTTTTGGCTCGAGGGCCACAGAGATTGGTGGAGGGCCGTATCGGGGGCCACTTTGTAAAAGCGAAGGTTAGCGGAGAGCCACACCTTTTTTTCATGATGCAATAAACACACTGCTTTATTCCCTGTATTACCAAAGAAATATTTCTTTGTCCATTCTTCATTAAACACATGACCTTCATCACCGATTTTTCGGAGAGTTCATGGTTTCACTAAAGTTGGAAATGTATATATTTGCTAATGCAAAGACAAAATTGAAATTAACTAGATCAACTGGAAAAGCCCTGCACATAGTATCTACACTGTGCATGTGTATTGATGTGGCCATCCTAGTGGAAAATAATAGATGAATCTTTGGTCGTGCACAGGAAGGAAATCTCAGTTCAAGATGGATTTTCCTGATTGTCTTGGAGGGCCGCATAAAAACTCTTAAAGGGCCGCATGTGGCCCTTGGGCCACTATTTGCCCACCCCTGACCTAGGGTAATCTTACAGGTTAGTTTGGAAAATAAATTTCTTTAGGACCAAGCAAGAAATTTCTCTGGTTGTTAAAAAGAATTTTTAGTTGCATGTCTAAAAAGAAGATAGTGATTTAAAACATGACCTAAATAATGAATGTATGCCTTAAATTAATGATAAATTTGATACGTTTTTTTAATTTATGATCTTTCTGTGTAGCAACTTGTCTTCAGAAAGATAGAGAAATATGTTGAAAGAACAGATAGCAATATAGTAAGAGAATAAACTTGAGTGTTTTCATAACAATACTGTATATCCAAATGCATACCTTATTTTTTCCAACTCAAGAGTATTTAGCAGCAGAATATCAGAAAGTACTAAGAAAGCTATGTATTAGTCTTTACATTATGATCAGAATAGACCAAGTTAAACTTTCACAAAAAATTATTCTTGGAGAATTATTTTAGATTTAACCCAAATAAATTAGGCTACAATCCAAATTCACTTCTAAAAACGGTGGGATAAGTACATTTCAGTCTACTATTGCCAAAGATTATATTTAGTTCACAAGTTCATTTTCTTTTTGTTAGTTGGAAAGTTTAACACACTATGTCTATGAAATTAGAAATAAATGAATCTAGTTTTTTGAAGACTTCCAAACCAAAAATTTAGTAATTTGAATTCTAATTTTTAGAACTGTGAGTATTCAATGAATTAAGCAACTTCAAATCAAATTTTAATAAAATAAAACTTGTACTAGCCAATTGTTAAATAATAATACAATTTGTTAAGATCAAATAGAAGTATATATATAGTTATTAAAACCATCTGTGCATTCATTGTAACTACCCACTTTTGCAGAAAATCAGTTTTTAGAATAACAGTGTAGTAATAAAATACTACAATAATTCATATTAAAAACTTATGGGTATCTAATAATCACTAAATTTCTAAGCCAATTTCAATTTGCAATGTAGATATATATTAAGATATTAAAATAGGGTTAAAGGTGATGCTTTTTATCAAGATACACTAGTTACTTAATCACAGATTTTTAGAACTGCCTTAAATATGATTTAAATATATAGTTAGAAAGAAAAGGCCAATTATGATAAGTGATTTCTTATTCTTGATTTCCAGATTTCATATCAATGAATTTTTATGCCAGCAGAAAACAGAAAAGTTTAAATCAAAAATAGTTTTCACTGGTATGAGTATGCTCAGCTATTAAATCAAATGATAGCACAAAAAGTGATTGGATTTGAACAAATCAACAACTGAAACAAAATGACTTGCAAACTATGTAAAAACTAAATAATGAGTGGAAGAAAGTGAGTTTAAAAGATTTTAACTAATAGGTTTCTTGTGTTTTAATTTATGATCATGAAATAAAAGGCTTTATACAAATTAAACACTTAAGTAACACAGAAAATATATAAAATAAGCTAAGTATAACAAACAAATGAAATGAATGCATCAAAATATATTATTATTATAAAAACTAAAGAATCAAACCACTGGAAAAAAAATACTAATATTTGTTCTAAGAAATTGTTAAATAGATACAAAAATAATAATAATAAAAGCTAATTATAAATATAAAACTTGAAAAATTAATCTGTGGCCAGAGGATTTTATTCCACTATATAGAAAAATAATAGATAATGATGAAATTTGATGGCATAACTTAAATCCTGTGCAAAAATAAAAAATCTTAATGCTCATTTACAAAACTAAAATTGAAATCTTGAATTATATATCAGACAAGCAATTTCATAAATTCCTACTACTAGGCTTCCTTAAAAGCAAAGTGCATGCTACAATTTATTGCACACCCATTTCAAATCAAGATGCTTTTGATTTTTTTTTTCTTTTAGAATTAAAAAAAAAATTAACATTCTTCGCACAAAGAGTTAAATCAATACTGTTGCAGAGGTGAATATAGTTTCATGCTGAAGGTGGATTATGGTAAATTAAGAACACCCAATTAATTAACTAATGAATTAGCATTTCCTGGATTTATGAACCCAGACAAAAAAATGCTCATGTTTGGGGAGCAAATAACACTAAAAAATTTCCAAAAAAAAGTTCATGACATTAACTCAAAACAATTCACCCTAAACAAAAAACAGAAAACTGGCAGCAACTGGGCTGGTTAGAATACAGTAATATGGTAACATCTTGAAGAGAATGCCCATCATTTATAGAATCTCTGCATACATTAACAGAGATGAAGTGGCCTATAATTTTCAATTTAGAATATATGCATATTAGCAATTAAAATTACATATTTTGACATATTATATTTGCGTAATTGTTGCAATTATATGACTTCAAAAAGACTTTTGACAAAGTGTACTGGGATCAAACTATATAAATCATTTGATCATTAATTGGTGAAAACCACTGCTTTCTGTCAACCTAAAAAACTTATTACAGTATCTTGTTCTCAGAGATGAGATCATAGACTTCCTTTATATCTTATTTAAAATTAGATTTTTTTTTTGCTTTCCTTTTATATATTTTACCACATATATATATACAAAAATAGTTTCAAATATTTCTCAAAATGTATTTATATTTTAACAGTGTTTTGAAATAAACATTTTTTAAATTAGCCATTAAGCACAAGAGACTTGTTTTTTCATTTTTATGTTTGGATAAAATTTTAATTAATATTTGTTACATTTATGTGTTTCTGTATGTATCTTAATGATGAAAAGCAGAGATGTCCATCATGTGGCCCAGTTTGGCTATGAATGTGGTCAATGTAAAATTATAACTTTATTCAAAATATTTTTTTGTGGTTACTTGTTGCAATGTCATTAAAATAAATATACATACACACTAAAATAGAATGTTAACCAACTAGTTTTGTTTCCCTTTTTTACCTTTATAATAATAAAAGAAATCAATAAGGTATATTACTTAGATATGTACATTTTTCTTATATTAGTGATCTTAAACTTGGAACCTGCTCAATGATTTTAAAAGACTATCCAAATTGGTTGCTGAATAATTAGGATTATTATTTAAAGACTTTGTTGCATATCTGTGATGCTGGATATGACAAAAATTATGCATTGATCTTTTTTTTTTTTTGCTTTTTAATGTTTGTATATTTAATGTCCAAGATAACTCTTCTTTTTCCAATGCAGGCCAAAGATACCAAAAGTTTTGATACCCCCGATACAAAAGATTCTTAATATTTCTCAAGAAAAACTAAATTGTATTAAGGAAATGGGTGATAAGCATTGCCAAACTACTACTGTCAGTATCCATATCATTTGCTACTAATATTTAATTATTCAATCCCCTTGATCTGTTTTTGAATGGAAAATATAACAAGCATCCAGAGACTGCATAAAAAAAAAATCTTACAAATCTATATGCACTATAAAGATATAGAAATTTTAAAGTTTAGGAAATCTTATGTAAAATCTAGAAAAGTATTTTCATAAGAATGTACTTTATCAAGTCTCAATGCAGTTGTCCTTAAAAATTGTTGATATTTCTTTTTATTATTTAAATAAATGCTATGAAACATAAAATTTAGAAATGACTTGTGCTATTTCTACATATTTTAAATTGCATGTATCATGTCATAAAATATGTCACCTGTAAGGCTGAAATATATGAGAGCCAAAAGTAGGAACAGTTGTGCTTTGTTAATTTTATAATTGTATATTATAATTTTTAAAGTGATTAAACTTGACTTTTATTCTTTTTAGATAAATTTATTTAAAATTTGGATACCCTAGAATATTAAAAAATTATTTAAATACTGAAAAAAGTATATGGATTTTTATATGAAAATTAGAAATGTCAAAATACAGAAAACTAATATAGAAAAAAATAGCATTCAAAGTCTGTCCATTTACCAAAACCATGATACATGTGATTCCATTGGCTCTGTTATTAATGTGCCTAAAATAAATTATCATAAAATAACTTTTATTAAAAATGAACAGATTATTGTTGAAGCACTTGGAAACAAAAACAAAAAAAGGCAAAAAGAAATGTCTCAGTAAAAATGAATATTTCGCAAACTTTATTCATTCCATCTTTTCTAAAAAAAACTATAGCTTGTGTCTGAAAAAGTGAGAGTATTCATTTATAATTTATCTTTAAAGCACATGTGCATTGGCTTAATCACTAATATCACTATTACAGTATAAAAACATAGAGCTATATAAAATAATATCTCATTAAACTAATTATAAAATTAATATGAAACTTTAAGGCTAAATCAACAGAACCAGAATTTAGTGAGACCATGCTTAATACAAGTGAAAATAATACAACAATTTTAGATATTTTGTGAATCAATAAGATTTCTTTCAAATTTACATGTTAGCTGAAATGATTACTTTTAATGAGTTATAAGAACATGCATTCAATATTAAAAAAAACAGCAATACATAGTTTGACTTTATATCAGGGATGCAATTTCAAATTCAAGATGACAGAGGTAAAGATTTAAATTTTCTATATAATGAAATTATATTACAGTTATGACAACTTAATTTTAATGAGATTAATTCCAACAAAATTGGCTTCTCTTCCTTTTACAACATGGAAATCAAATTTATGAATACCTTAATGAAACATTACTTCAGAAATAGATTAAAGAGATAAAATTGATAGATCTCCATTTGCATTTGATTTACCCTAATGCAGTTTCTTCTTTTGGAAAAAAATCAAGAACAAGATTTACATTCAAAAATCTAAATCTGTGTGTTGAGAGAGGCATTTTAAGATATTAAAATATAAAACAATGCAAAAAAAAAAAAACAATGCCTAAGTATGCAATAGTTTCTTTTAAACAGCGCAACTGCTATGTTGTTGAGAGTTTTAATATCTCAATACCAGTCAAGAGAGCATTAGTAACTTTAAATAAACTCAAATACAATTTGAACTAATAAAACAAGTTTATTTAATATATGCGGGGTTCGAACTCAGACTTTCACATGACCCACCACTCTCAGTGCCATCTCATATTGCTGCCCCACCTGATCACACACATGTTGAAAAGATAAATATGAGATGGCACTGAGAGTAGTGGGTCGTGTGAAAGTCTGAGTTCGAACTCCGCATATATTACATATATAAATACAGGTTTCAGCCTGTACAATGTATTAAGTTTATTTAATGTAAAATAAACAAATAAAAAAGGAAAAGAGTGAAAAACATATTTTTGCTTGTGTGTGTCAATTTCTACACATACACAATAGATAAATTAAATCCATTACCTTGCATCTTTAATGAAGCTCTTCATGCACTAATCTTGGTATGGATGAAATATATATATATTATAAACAACTAACCATAACTTGGTAATTATCATATCAAAAATATGTGTACAATCTCTGCTAATGTAATATGTGAAACATACTTGCAATCATTATGCTTCCATACACACATGGAATAAGTCTAATTGAATTTATTTTATAAGAGTCCATTCTTGCATAATTATTTCTCTTTAGCATAATTAACTGTTAATATATATTTAAATGTGTTCGGCACATATAGATTTTCTAGAGTAAAATAATAATGAGATATATTATTCATATACTGTCTGCACGTATTTGCATGATTAAACAATAAATAGTCAGACAGTTCACTCCTTACCCCTACTCTAGAAATATTATTCATATTCACATAATTCTCCAATTTTGTGGGTTTTCTGTATACATGTGCTCTTCTAAGAAAAATTATTTTCCCCATCTTGTGAAGTTATAATTCCTTCTTGATGGAGCGCATTTGACTTAATATGAATTTTCTGCTAATTCAATAATTTGATTCTGAATTGATTCATTTGTTCCAGCTTGATCTATTTTCACACTTTGGTGCTCTTCCACAAAATATTCATGATCACTTGCCGATTTAATGCTAATACTATCTACACCTGAATTACAACTTTCACGATGCTGTAAATGATTTGTAGGCTTCTTAAACTTTTCCCCATAATCCAATTATATAAATCTTATTTATCTAGATAAAAATTTCAACATTACTCTTAGTAGCCATTTATTTTTTAAATCACATCCAAACATTTTCTCCAAGTTTAAAATTTTCACAATTCACTGTGTCATTTAAATTTTTTTTGGAGTTTGCAATAATTTAGAAAAAATAGTATGGAATTTTCTGCACATTAACAATTCAGCTGGTGTTTTATTATTGGTTATGCATAGAGTATAAGTGCTAGAAAAACATTGTATCTAATAATGCTTCTAAAATATTCTTGGGGCAGGTTTTCTTAAATGTAGATTTTGACTGCCGAACAGTCTTCTCCCAAGACATTAGATTCATGATGATACAACAATGTAAGCACCTAGAGTATTCCATTATCTGTTATAAAATCCCTAAATAGCTGAGATGCAAAGCTCATCTCATTGTCTATCACAATAATGTTGGGATAACAATGATTTTCAAAGATCTCTTTCAGCACTTTAATAGTATTCTCTGCAATAGTGTTTTTGATAATTTTATATTCCATCCCCTATGACTATAAATCCATAACTATTAAAAATATTGATCCAGCCTGATCTAGATGGAAACCTTTACATGATTGAGTGGATTTAGGCCAAAATTAACTATTTTGGCTTACATAACAGTTTATAATCATATGTCACTAGCACATTGGCTTGTATGTTCTGGATTTTTTTTTTATTACTGCCAAATATTCCCAGTAGTGGACAAAGATCAATACAAATTTAAAATTTCTATCCATAAATATATTGATGGAAATTTTTTTATTGTGAAAATTATTAAAACTTCCTTGTTAAGCTGACTGCAATTTTTCTCAGTTGCTGACAATGGTCTCGAAACATAAATTGTAGGAAGTTTTCCATAGCAACAACGAAAATCACAGCACCAATTCCACCTTCTGGTGCATGACTGTAATTATTATATCCAGGTCACTACAATAATGTATGAGGAGTAGCTTTGATGTAATTAGATCTTTAGCCATTTGGAACACAATATTCTGTTCTTCCAAACATTTCCATCACTGCAACTTTTTTTAATAATTTATATAAAGTTGATAACACATGAAACTTTCCTTTAGAAAGCTCTCAAAAATGTTCAATATACCTAAAAATACTTGCAAAACTTTTACATTCTTAGGTTGCTCAGCATTTTTTCTTACTTTAACTTTATCCAGGTTATGATGTTGTCCATTTTTATTAATTATGTGACCTAAAAACTTTATCTCTGATGTTGACCAGATACATTTAACAGAATATCCAATTTGTAACAGTGATTAGATTCAGTGGTGACCATATGCCGTATATAAAATGGAACAATACCTTCCATGCCATGAAGTGAATTATCCATTTTAACATGGAAGATATTAGGTGCAGCTGTAAAGTCATAAAGTAACGTATTGCATTTGTAAAATCCCAAATGAATATTGAGAATTAATAATTTTGCCTTTCTACCAGTGACGGGAATTTGGTGGAACACAGATTTTATATCTATTTTTGGGAAAAAAAAGTGGCTTTTTGCAACAATGTTAATAATCTGTGTATTCTAGGAATGAGATAGGCTTCTTTGTTGATAAATTTATTTAGTTTAACATGATAGTCTCCACATATGTGAAGATTTTCAGCTAGCTTTATAATAACTACTATTGGAGTAGCCCAAGACAAGTCTTCTACTAGTGTTAATATGCCAATATGAACCATCCCGTTAATAGACTTTTCCACTTTCTCTTTTAATGAAAATAAAACTTTACATGACTGTATTAGTTCAATGTTGAACTGTTATATTGATAACTCTGCATGGTCCTGACTTTGACAATGAAGGTACTTCTTTCTAACTATTGCTTCCAAATGTACTCTCTTGATCACATTTAGGCAGATTCCCAAAGGCCTAAACCAGTTTCTTTCTAACAACTGAAATCTTTATTGACAATATAGGGGTAAAAATTTAATCTTAGAATTTTATTTCACAGGTATGGTCCTTTTCCATGCATCATTATCTTATTTCCATTTATACCCGTAGTAATAACATAAGTTTTCATGAGTGACATTTTCTTCTACTACTACTATTTTTCTTCCAATCTTTATATGATAATAATGATAAACCCACTCCGCTGTCAACTTTTGTGATAATTTTGTGCTTGAATACTTTCATCCCTCAGAATATGGTCATGATTCATGTCATTTAATTAATTTATACTATATTTACTTCTTATTATCTCTCCTCAAAGTTTATTGTTTGGCATTTTTTATTTTAACATCCCTGTCTTTATTACAGCAGATAGCTGTTAAATGTCCTATTTTAAAAATATTGCATTTTTTACTTCTAAATACAGTTTCTCTTGAAGTGGCCTTTTTTTCTGCAGCAATAAAGTGCTGTCTGGTCTACTTTGTATCTGTTTACTTTACTTCCATTGAGTATTTATGCAATTCTTTAAGGAATAGTCATTCCAAAATGTTATTTAGTATAGTCTCTTGCATAATACATTTTTCTATTGCTCATTTATAATTAAGTCCAGTTCATTTAATAATACTTTTTAAAATTATCATATATCATTTCATATAACTAATAATGTATCATTTAAATCTAAGCCACAATCACAATCCTTTGTTAATGTTCTCAGTGGTACACCATAATCCTGATATTTTTCACAAGGTAGTTGCTTTCCATTCCTCAATTTCAGCTGTGCCACCCATTTAATTATCACAGGTGGAAAATAAACATTTAGTTTTTTCTTCTATTCCTGGTATGGAACTTCCTCAGGGGTCCTAGGATTATAGAATTGATTTTCCAATTTAAATACATCTTTTCTTCCAAACCACGTAAGTGTGGACACTTATTTTTATCATCCTCAATTTTATTTATGAACATATATCTTTCAATATGATTCATATAACTCTTCTGAGACGTGGCATTATCCATGTCGAATTCATAAATGTTGCTGCTTAGTGACACCATTTTTTTTCTTTGTCAGATCAACTATTTGCAGGATTGATTGTATCAATCACACAACACAGAGATTTATTTTAATGATACCCTGTAATGTTTCTCAGGATTTGTTTTTCCAAATGTTGACTGTGCCATTCTGCTATGTTCTGAGGGAGAGCATCTATAACTTTAAATAAACCCAAGTACAATTTGAGATAATAAAACAAATTATAAAATTTCATTAGCTTCTGCTTAAATGTGCCATTTTTTCACACATGCACAGTAGATAATTATAATCCATTGCCTTGTAACATTAATGAAGAAAGTTCTTCATGCAACAATTCCGGTATGATGGCAATATACACATATACATTATGAACGATGAACAACTTCAGCACAGTTATCACAATATGCAGACAATCCACTGTTAATGTAATATGCGAAACATACAGTTATTAAGCTTCTTTACACTCACGGAGTAAGTCTTAGCGGGAGGGGGAGATCATAAGAGTCCATTTTTGCATAATTGACCGTTAACATACATTTAATTGTATGTTTGACACATAATAATGATATATCCTATTCATATCCCGTCTGCACGTATTTACTTGATGAAATAAACTTTATTTACATTCACATACACGCACAGACAGCTCAACTTTTTTAAGTAAACTTATTTTTCACATCTTCTATAATTGTATAATTATAATTAATAAATGAAAATGAGTTTTGATTTTTTTATTTCAGCATTAATGTATTCAATCAATGAAAAATAATCACAAATTACAATACTATTTATATCGCACTCCCCATACAATTTATAAACAAAACATTTAAATGACTAAAATCTAATTTTAATTGGCCATGGAATTGCGATATATTTTTTAATATTTCTCATGATATTATTTTTTTCCTATTTATCCAATTTAATTTAAAACAGTATAACAAACAATTAATTGAACTATATGTCACTAATACCATGAAATTTTAACTATTGTAGGTTGCTCAATATATATATATAAGAACTAAGCGAACATGGATTTAACTTAAATAGGAATAAAATTTATTAATTACAGAATGAAAATGTAAGCAGAAAAAATATTTATGATAATAGAATGGAAAATATGTAATTTCTGTCTGAAACTACAGTCAGTTTATGTAATGCTATCAATAATAATAAAAGGAAATGATCATGCGCTCTCAGGATGAGTAAGGGAAATTAAATATCAAAAACTGATGAACTTCTTTAAAATGTAATATTTAAACGTTAAACTAAGGTCATAAAGATATAAAGCAGTTGCCTGGCAACAAATATTTAATAATATCTGCGTGAAAGACAATCAGGTGAGAGGGAAATGAAGCTTATCTTAAGCAAAGGGAAATAGAAAAGTAAAAACAGACTCAGCAGACATGTGGTAAAGTTGAGTTTCTGAAATGATCTTAGTCACAGGCTTTGACCCTCATTAAATCATTCTGTGACATGTACAATCATGTGATGGAAATTAAGATTAGCTTTCATATACGTTTGTAGACAAGTAACAAAAGTTTCACATTCAATTTTTTGAAATAATAATGTTTGTATGAGAATATATACATATAAATGGATATTACACATTTAAAAAATGATCTAGATTTACCTTTGCATTAACTTTTTTTTTTGTTGCACACTATTAATTTTCAACTCTGCTAATCACTGATATTAAAAACCTAGAAATCTATCTAAAGAATTTTATTTCCATTATAACTTTATATTACATATATGTCTTAACTATTTTACCATTGAGCAAATGCTTCAAAGAAAAGATTTACTCCTCAAATTGCCAAGTAATGAGTGAATTATCAACTTCTTTCTGATTTTTTTTCTAAGAACAGTTAAGTATCTATTCACCAACTATTATATGAACACTTCAATGTTGTCTACCTAGCCATCAGAAAAAAATCCTCAAATATTTTTAAAAATTCCTATGCTCCATTTTGGATTATAATTCTAGAGTGAGAATAAACTATTTTTTAGGAGTGGCCCAATTCAAATTTATCTAATATAGAGGAGGGATATAACTTTTAGGGATTCAAAATAAAATAATATAGAAATGATATAAAAATTGTTTATTATTTCAATATCATAATTATCATTATAGTATTTATTATTACATGTTCATATAATTATATAACTGCAAACAAAATAAATAAAATTTAATCCAAAATTTACTGAAATATTTGCTCTTGTTTATTTTTTAGCAATGAATTCATATCTGATACAGTTGTAATAATGGTTATGAAGGTACCTCCAAATTTTCATTAATTATTGAAAATGTTAATCAAAATGATGTTACAATTCCCATTATAAGAATATGTTGAAAATAAAGATAAAATGTATGTTTGACAATGATGTGTGTTTACGATAACCAAGTAAACATTACTTTCACTATCATAAGAATATTTAATAGAAATAAATGAATGAAATAATCCAATGGATGATGTATTTTTCACTGTCATGCCAGTAGCATCAAATGGATAAAATTATTTTCACTATTATTGGAATATTTTTTATAACAAATAACACTTTAAAATTTTTAATATTTGCACAAATTTTATTCTGCACGAATTTATGAGATAAATCAGCAAGATAAATAATAGTGACAACTCGACATTCCCTCTTGCTCCATAATAGATCACAAGGCAGCAATTGTCTATCACCCCTTCATCAGTGTTAATTCTGCAATCATTATTAGTGACATTTTATATCATCTTTAGAAGTATTTCAATCATTACTGTTTTTTTGTATGTTACTTTATCAACATGTTTCTTAAAATTTTTTATTGCCAAATAATTTTCAGTGAAGATGCAACATTGACAATTTAGCTTGTGTCAGATATAGCTTAACTATATATGGAAAAAAAAAATGCCACAAGTGAATTTGTGCCATATCAAGGTTGACAATCTACTCTTTCAGTCCAAAGTGGTAATAGATTTTCCCACTATTCTGACTTGAATAATAAATTCAATTACAAACTTGACTTGTTCAAGACTTTGGAGGGCATGTTTTTCTTCATTGTGGAGCTATTTGCAGTGACAGTCCAAAGGTTTACCAGCAAAGCTTCTAACACTGTCACTGATTGTTTTAATTTTTATTGGGAAGTTTACTTATATATCTTATTAGGTGAAGTGAGAATAAATGGTAGGTACACATGAAACATCCATATAAATATATTAAGCAAGATTTGTTGTCTGTTCAAAATACAATCGCAAAAAGGTAATAAGTAACAAATCCTCTTTATTGCAAGACAAAAACATACAAGTCATTAGCAAAAAAACAACAACAACAGAGCTAGGTTAGATTCAACTTGAAAAAAGGCCCTGATTACTGATATTTTTGTGTGTTGTATTGAGACAACCCTGCTCCCCATTAAAACACCACCAGCATTACATTGACTCAGTGATGGAAGTTCACAAGCAGGCTATTTATATTCTCATGCTTAGGTCAAGTGCAAATTTTTTTTAAAAAAAATTAGATACATCTCCAGAAAAATTACCATTTCATTTAGATCATAGCTATAGAAAAATATGATGAAAGGACAATAATCAAGACCACATTCAAACAACTTTCCATCAATAATGTTATCAATCTTATAGTGTAATATCTTAGTTATTACCAAGTTATTTAAATATATTTATTTCACATCCTTTGTTTTAAAATTCCATTTATTATTTTAAATAATGATTTTTTTCATTAGATGTTAAAAATATGCTCAGCATTAGTTCATATATATTTTATAAAATTGTATCATCTTTTGTTTTGAAAATTTTAATGATAAATATCTTCAATATGAATGTTGAATATGCATTTGGTTGCTCTATTTGATATATAGTAAACATATAAATCTGCACAAAATTAGACCAAGAATATAATTTGAATAATTAATGATAAGTGAGCCATTAAGCATTTTTTACATTGCACTTGTTAAAAGCATACTAAAAGCTCAAGATTTTGAGCTTATTATATATTTAAACTTAGCTGCGAATTAAATTAAGAATATACATTGATTAAAAATAAATAAATCCTTATGTATAAAAAATAAAAAATGATCCTTATAACATAGAATGGTTGAAATTTTTTATATTTTTTCATATTACCATGTACTCAAATAAATATTTTAAAATTCTTTAATATGATAAACATTTTCACAAATAGTTTTCCATTCCCTTAGAATTTATAAACATTCATTTTGGAAAGCACTTATCTTTTTTTTTTTTCAAATAATAAATATTTTAACATTATTATCTTATAATAAGATTAAACATTTTTGCAATTTTTTTTTTTCTATTAAACATATATCTTAAGTGGGTATATATTCTAATACCTAAATAAAAAAATAAATATCAAGGAATTAATCAATTTTTACTTGATATTAAAAAAATACATAGAGTGATATCAAAACATATAAAATAAAATTATAAGATGATGGAAGTAACATTTTTTATAAGCACAACAAACAATAAATTTATAGCCTGGAAATGTTATATTAAAACATTTTTGCACAGAAACAGCGCCACCAAGCAATGTAAAGTGGCTATTTAGCAAAAACCATAGTTGTGATCCATGGGCCTGGAATTCCAGAATCTGTCAATTATTATTATGTTTAATCATGCAAGGCAAGAGTTATTTAAAATTTATAATTACTTTAATAATAATGCTTCTGAAAAAGCTTAATTTATGCAATCTTCACTGACATCAAACATTCAAAACAGAATGTCTCAGAATGGTACATTTAATTATATAGATGTATTTACTGGTGTAATTATTGATGCAACTTTTAGCCCTGCATATAATAGTATTCCATACTTAATATCTGTATGCTAGAAGAAATGAACTATCTCCAACTAATCTACTCTAATTCATTTATTTTTATTTTTCAAGTTATTAAATATTACATCATATATGTCTTTTGGTTTATAAAAGGCAACAAAAAAATCATCTCATCTTAATAATCTCCAGCCATTTAAAATGGCAAACTTTTATTCACTGCATTAATTACTTATAAAAATTTTTTTTTACAAAGTATTTAAATAATAGCTAAAACTTCCCTGAAAGTAAATAATTCTATTATATAAAATTTTAAATTATTTAATTTATTAATTACTTTTAAGTATCTTGTTTTTGTAATTTATATTTTACTTCATTTAATTATATTGTTAATTATTTTCTGGCTGTGAGTTTTTTTGGGTCAACGTTGTAACATCCTTTATCATTACAACTTATCTCAGGTTATGGTTTGTTGTATCGAGCCTGAGTTGGGTCGCCATTATAACGTTTTCCGTTTTGCTAGGCCTCTACATGCAACATAAACTGCACGCGAGTTGATCAAGTTATGTCAAAAAGAAGAAAGTTGTATTTCTATTTCTAAAAACATAACTATATTTCCTGATCAACTTGGCTTAGTACTTGTTACGAATTGTGCTATTGACAAATCAGCTTTTAATTTATTTAATATGGGCGCCAGGATTCCAAAGAATCCGTTAAAATCTGTCGCCAGCATGTCTCGCAAGTTGTAAAGAAAAAATACTTTTAAAGAATCGGTATTAGATTTTACCGTAACGAAAATTATTTTTCAAAATATATTATTTTTCCTGGAACTTATTCATAACATATTGGCAAAGGTAAATTACGTTTTTAAATCTTATTAAATTAATAATAAATTTAATAATAAAAAATAATAACTATTATTAATAACATACAAATGAAAATTGATATTAGAAATATTTTTATTCTAACAGATTAAAAATCTGTTTAAGTTAAAATGCGAATTATTAATTAAGTAAATTGGAGAAAACATACACTAATTCCAACATGAAGCAATTAATAAAAATAAAATAATTAAAGTTCTTGGGTACACAAAAGTCTCTTGATTAATTAAATGAAAGTCCATATCGGGGTCATATTATACGTATATTTTTAAGAAAGATTTTTCGACAATTTAGTCACAATCGGGAATAATAAAGTGTCATAGCTTACCGGTAAGTTTAGTGAATTCACAATGGTTGTAGATAACTGCATAGTTTTTTGGGGTTAAAATGAGCTCATGCCCATTGATTATTAGTTGATCTTGTGGTCCATTCTCCTAGTTGGTTACGAAGGCTTTTCTGGTGTACATCTTCAGGCACGATGTCCGCAGAAGCTCTGGTTCACTCCGACATGCCGAATTATTTCAGCGTAGAGCGATCCTAGATATATTATTGTTATCTAGGACTAACTAGAGAAACAAACGAAACAAGACATTCTTCAAACTGGTCTCTGCCTTTTATACTAGAGGCCCAGTTTTCAGACTTCTGTGCATGCTATTATCATGGCATTTTTGGTTCATAATTTTGTACGGGCTTTACTCATTTTTCAATTACAAAGTTCTCATTTTTTAGCGAATCTTTCGGCCATCTTTAATTAGCTAAAATATTTTTCTTTTAGCTTATCTTTTTTTTTTTTACTTTTGGAATTTTTTTGTTCTCTCCAATTCTACTTTTATTTTTAATTACATAAAAAAAAAATACAAAAGAATAATTTAACTTTCATTGTACATTTTTTTTTTTTAAAAAAAAAAAAAAAAATTATAGTCAAAAAAAAAATCTAAATTTACTTTTATTTTTTAGCTTTTACCAAATGCCAATATATTTGCACCGTATATAAATAAACGGTACAATATGATAGTTTAATTATATAATTATATCCAGGGGTCCCCAACCCTATGCCCGCGTGCACCATGGCGCCCACAGACCATTTTACGTATGCCCGCCGCTATCTGAACATGACAAAAAATTATTTATCTGACACAAATAAATTTAATTTTTAAAATTTCTTATAAATTATTGTATTATATTGTAATCAAATTGTAGGGCATAGTATACTTTTACAGTGTATTATGTTAAAATTTTATTTTTGAAATAAATATTTTTTTGTACATTATGTGTATTATTAACAATATCCAACTATAAATTTACATTGAAAAAATAAATGGTGCTCGCCACTTGGTTGAAAAAATAAATGGTGCCCACCACCTGGCCGGTATTATAGAATGTGCTCTTAAGTGCTAAAAGGTTGGGGACCCCTGACTTTATCCATATTTCTACAAACTCAGATTATAGAACTAAAATTTATAATAGATTAAATATAAAAATTATATATATATATAAAAATTATATATATTTTTTTAATGTGTCAAAGCGTCGGCCGGGAAACGAACCCCGGGACAACTGCTTGTAAGGCAGCTGTGCTAACCACTCGGCCACCAGCCTTGACTAAAAATTATATTTTCTTTCCTAAAGCACAAATCTACATTATGTTTAAACAACCATTTCCAAATTATTCCTTTATATGTATTTGCTTTATTTATATGTAGCATTTCAATTATTATAGCAATCATTCTCAAATTATATATTCTAACCAATTTAAAATTTAGGGTTATTATAAATTAACGACAGATGCCTTTCTCAAGTATCCATTAAATATGTTTTATCAATTATATATATTCTAGTATAATAAATATAGATTAACTCTTTGACCGCCTCTTACGAGGACTCTCGTAAGCAGTTGACGTCACTCTAATTCTGTTATTTTTAGTGGTAGGAGATTCGTTTGACAGTTATTGATTAGGTTTTTAAAAGTTCTGTAAGATGGTGCCCTCTTCTGAATTATTTTACAAGTAAAAAGTCAAAAAAACGCGTTTAAAGATAAACAAAGAAAGAAACTTATTGGTGATTGGCTCTCAGCCGGCTTTCAGCTGACAAAGACATTCTGATTGGCTGAAAAGAACAAAGAAACCGCCTGATCAAAGAAAATAAAAAAAAACACTGAGATTTTCATTTCGAATATGGTTTAAAGTATTCCAAAGTATAATTTGAGTATTAAAATAATTTTTAAATACAAATATACTAAAAAAACAAAATTATTTTCGAAAAATATTGAAGATTTTAGTAAAAATATTTAAGATTTAGCAAAAAGAAATATTTAGTTTTCTATAACGTAAAAAGCATTTACGTCATGAACTCTTTGTTTATATGTTGGCTTTTATTTTGCCAAAATTGAATATTTTATAATAAATAAATAGCAATTTATTTTTGAAAGAACTTTCGTTCACTTTTATAACCTGAAAATGTATTAATATATTTTTTATAAACAAATATAAAGTCAATATGATATTAAAGGTGAAAATATTTTGACAATTGACTTGTCTTCAGTTTGTGAGCTGGCCAATTAAAAGCTTTGATTTTTAGCTGACACATCCAATAATATAATTAGCGGTTAAAAAGTTAAACAATTTCTAAGTATAGATTGAATACAATAATTTCTCAGGTACAATGTATAGACTAATATATTTCATACGTATAAATTAAATAGAATCTCCTTCATGCGACCATGTTACAAGCCAATTGTAACTAAATAAAATCAATTTAAATAAATGAAAAGTTATTCTCTATTTTGTTACTTTATAAAAACTTATTAAATTAACCTGAAAAGCATTTTGCAATCTCAAATGCAATCTCTCGATCGGTCATTTACATTGTCTTTTAAATATAACTAAAACGATTGGGAGAGCTTACAAATATCATATATATTATTGGATAGTTTAAACTAATTATAACTTTATTATAACCAATGAGAATTTTATTCAAATGATCGCACATCCACGTTATGGATTAATTATACTATATTCAAACTATATGGCATTTACACATTTGCAGATAAATTGCATGCCAATTACAACATTTTAAGAATGGATCGATGGATACTTCATCATTCCCAGCTGACACTATTTCTGAGATGATGATACAGAACATCTATAAGCTTGATTGCCAAGACACCAAATTGCAGCTCTCATAAAATATAGAGGTTAAATCTCAATTCAATACTCTTAGTAATAATATTTCATGAATGGGTTAATACACAATCGATTTAAAGAACACTGAGAACGCATTAAAAGTGTCAATATTAATATCTTTAAGAATTCCAGGTTATTCTCAGCGCATTCCCCATTCACTATGATTAAAGCTACAATTAAATTTTATTCTAATTATAAAGTTCTATATTCATCTCCAGCTTCCTGATCCACTCCTCCATCATCTTTACATCTATATGTCTATTACACTATTATTTATTTAACCATTAAAATTTACAGTTTTATTTTCTTTTACTAGCTCATTTCCTCTCATTATAATCTCTTCTCAGGGTTTTTCGAATAATTAGGTGTGGAAATCGAATAAGCTGCGATAGGTTATTGGTGATAAACATTCCTCTCTTGATCGCCTCCAAGGTGATCTCGGTTGTCTTTAATGCAGTTTAATATCAATTTACATTAAAGCTGGAATATTTTAAGCTTATTAAATCTTTATAAACACATCATAAAACATAGTCGCAATTATAACAAAATTATATAAAAATAAATGCGTCTAGAGAGGTTTGAATACAATGGATGGAGAAAGGATTTTATGCCCACCCTCTGCACTCGCTATCACACAATACTATCTCTATACACGATTTATATTTCAACAATATTAAATTATTGGGTAATTTTACGCATTTAAAATTAACCTTTTAAATGGTTTTACTAAATATTAATTATGTACATGATAATTCAAATATTAATAATATTATATTGATGTATGATTGGATTGGAAATATCTAGATAATAATAACCCACAAAAACATGGAGACACACGCAAATTTTATTTAAAACAAACAACTAATTTTATTTGACAAGCTATAATTCAATACCAAAAACATATACAGTACATTATATCTACACTTTCTTTTTACCTTAAATATAGTAAATACCAATTTCTTCCCGTTTTCAATGCTTTCTCTTTTTATTACAGATATATTGTAGAAAATACATAATCGATTTTTCCCCTAATTAAACTTCATAATTTTATTTAATAAATCTAAAGTTGATATTCCCTTGCAAATTTCTTGATCTTATCCGATCATCCTGATTAAATATTCTTTGGCCCCAATCTTTACAACAGAGATATCTTAATAATAGTGAGACAAAGTTATTGCAAATAAATTGGCATTAAGATCAAACATCATCATAGTGCACTCTCTATGTTTATGTTCTTATAACATAATAATATTTTAACAATACTACCTTTCCAGTGAAGTTCTCAGCTGGCCATGTAAATATTTATTAAATAAATTTCTATATGCATTGCTTATGCCCCAATCATTCGTAAGTTTTATTTAACCCTTAACAGTTATTAACTTAATTATTTTTGGCTCGTATGCTAAATCAAATCTACAAAAACAATATTCAAATACACCAATTGCACATACATGATCTGCATTCATTCAGATATTAAATTGAGTTTGCGACCTGGTATCCAATATCTATAATAGTGCTTATCATGGCTATCCTCTCATACACACGTAAGGAATATCAAATATTAATATGAGGCAGGCAGTGACCCGAATAAGAGAGAACCTTTTCACTAAGGTTGAGATATGCTAGGATTTTTATCGCTAGTCATATAAAAACATAGGTATACCAATCACCTCTGGCCATCAAAATAAGAAACCTTCTTACGGTGTAGAGAATACTCAAGTGGGAAAACTCTTCCACTGGGTTCAAATCCTTTATAAATATAGCATAAATCTTAGTGAGTTAAACTTCACTGAGTTTGTGGAAATCTTTGTCTATCCACACACATACAGGTCGAACATCAAATTATACAAGTACAACTTTCACAACTTTAATATTTTTGCAAATTAGTGTACTGGAATATGAGCCCATAAATTTTCCAAGCATAAATCAGCTTGTTTCTGGCCTTAAATTTATGATAACAATAATAATAAGCAATAAGAAATGCGCACAAAATTCTCAAAACTATTTCCATGCACTTTTATAAAAAATAAAAATGATGATACTCAATAGACAAGAAATTCATTTATAAGTCTAAGCATTTGATAATAACTTCTGATGCTAATAATAATATCTCTTAATTGTTTTCTTCTTTTTTTTTTAAATTGAACAAAAAAAATTGTTTGTAAAGCATTTTAAATAAGGCATATCAGTTCTACCCCCAAAATGACCATAATAGCAAAAGCATTTAAATAAACATATATAGAATCATCTGAAATCAATTTCTACCCCCAAAATAATACAATGATAATTTTAAAGTAGATGATATACATAATACACTACAAAGAAAGAAATTCTTTTTTTATATATATATTAAATGTCCTACACACACATTTTTTTATATCTACATTAAATGTCCTACACATATAAAGAGCGAATAATAATAAAAATATATACTTATACAAGTCCTTTAGTGGTCCTTTCAGGCTCCTGATTTCTACTTCTCCCTTTTTTTTCCTTGACCGGTTTATGAGAGCATATAGGTCCTTGTTGTAAAAAGTTCTTTTGATAGAGTTCTTTTTCTCTCATATATACAGTTTTTATTTTGCTGAATGTGTTCCTCATTTCCAACTCTAGGTAGATTACCTTTACACTTTGTAATTTTCTGCAGGTTTCAGTTAAACAGCTTTCATTTAACTTTTTCACAATATCAGTCTGTTTTTGATTGTCCTTTTCCAATTTTAATTTCATTTTGTAGATATAAATTGACTTACATATGTATCAAACTTTTGAGTTTTAAATTTTACTATTTGCATATATATATAAATGATATTAAACTCAAATTTTAACTTCTGTGGTTTAAATTTTTATTACCATCTGCTGAATAGCTGACTTCTGCAGGTTGAAGATGTGTGTGCCCACTTAAAATTTACTCACTATACATTGTTATATTTAGCCAAATTATTCTGAAGAGACAAAAGTACAATAAAAATGATTTTCAATTTTATAACACAGTTTTCTTTAAGTCAATAAAGGAAAACTGCTACAGATAAGTTTTAAAAATACAAGCCAGTTTAAAAATAAAAAGAAGCCTTTTTTCCTCCTTTAACACAGCTTTTATAGAGACATCCACCTGTGTTTATTATCTTTATAATTAATTGACATGTTCCCCCTTCTCAATTAAATTTAACCTTTTGCTCTTTCAGAAAAATCAGGCACAAATTCCATTTCAAGCAGACACGATTAATTTTACAATCTAACAATCAATTGCCAATTAATTTTCGACACTCTGACAGACCAGACTGACCATTCATCGTTAATGGGCCAAATTAATGGTCCACTTAAATTCCTTGGCCAGACCTGTGTCCTTTAAGGAATGATAATTAACTGAGTAATATAACACTTGAACTCATACCAGAAGTAATCTTACTTTTTCTCTTTAATAGTGAAACCAGATATATATTACAGCTGTTTCAAACTCAGACTTTAACTTAAATTTAGCTGCTAATATTAAACTTATTAAAAATGATTTTAATTTCTTATTTAAAATTGCTTTACAACATGTAAGAAATGACTATTAATTGTAAATTGTACCATCAAGATCTACAATTAAATTATATACACACACATATACATCACAGGTATATACTTTTCTTTAAATTTAGATTTTTAATGCCTTAATCTTTATTTATTACAATTATTCTACCTATATTATTATTATTTTTTTATTTACTTTCATGAATTATTTATTTCCAACCTAGCATAAAATAATGATTATTCATCATCACTATCCTAATGTAGTTTTTTTAATAGTCACACACCTCCCTTTTCCCCAGTCAACCTATCAACAAATATACACATTTTGCTTTTCTAATATTTTCTTAATATTAATTCAACCCATAAATTACAATAAAATAATCCTCTGGCTATAAACACATTAACAATAAATTTTTAGATTGCTTACTAGTTGAACATACGCAATCCCTTATAAATATGGGTTCAAACTCGGTCTTAGCTAAAATTTTCTTATTACACAGAAAAAAAAGTACATATATTATGAGGAAAATTTGGATAGAACCTTCTTTTATAGCTAACTTAAAAAAATGGAGCCTTGGACAAATCCAAGGACTACAATATATTATTTCAGTTGAAGTCAATTCGGAGAAAGAAGGATTATATATTCAAATGAAATGACTGTCAGATGAAATGGTTGAGTTTCATAAATATAAACAAGCATATATGATAGAATAGTTTGTAAATTAACATATCTTACTAATTTTATTTCAGGTTATTATATAAATGTATACAGGGCCATCATAAGGGGGACAGGAGAGGCAGCTGCCCCGGGCCTTACAATATTAGGGACCTCAACTTGGCAACTCAATATGTTAAACAAAAATATAGAAGGCAAAGTGATATCACATCTCATAGAACAGCCTTAATTTTAGTTAAATTTCCCAAAAAAATATTTGAGAAAAACTTTTCCAAGCAGGCATACCACGAATCAAAAATAAGCTAGCTTAGGGATGAGGTGCCAATTTGACAACTCTGTGATGAAAGTGATTGCAGTACTCAGTGACTGGTAGAACTAATAGTTTCATACCCCTGTCAGTCAGTTCTGTGCTATCAGTGTTTTACAATACTAATAAGAGTGAATCTACCCTATCCAAGTGCTATCTGGATCTGATCTGTTGGCTTGTTTCTGCGACCCATAACTAACTGCTCCCAGAGTCCTGTTTTCGGCCCTGTAAGTAAAAACTCATTTCTTCTCCCTTTCCCTATGTTCTTATTTTAAATTTTGAAGGGCTTCTAAAATATTAGTTGCCCCGGGCCTCATGTTTTCTCTGAAAGGCCCTAAATGTATATGTTACTGTAATCTAGAAATAGCTATTAAACCACTTAGTCTTATTGTGAATTATTATTTTAAAAAATTAACATGATTATCCTAAGAATAAATAAGTTATTGCACTACTTTGCATAAGACCAATGTTTAACATAGTGTTTAGTATACCTTCATGCCATGGCATTTTGGGGATTTGTGACCCAGATAAATTTAAATTTTCAGGTCACAGGGCCAGGATTAGAATTTTTCTTTCGAGTTGATTTGTAGCCATGGTAATTTGACTTGGTAAGATAAGTAATATGATTGTAATATTTGCTTCCTTTACTGTAGTTAGAGTAAGAGTTGTATGCCCAGTGGTTTACATTATCTTTTTTTTTTTTATAGGTAGCAAGTGACCAAATGCAAATATCTCTTTTATCAACAGGTATTCATCTTAAAAAGTTGGAAATCCTTTTTTAATAAAAAAATTCAGAAACTAAACCAGATACTTTCGTTCAGAAGCAATTTATCTATTCTTTGCAAATTAAATATTCAACACACACACACACAAAAGAAAAAGTATATTAGATGAACAACATGACTTCTAACATTTTTTTTAAGTATTGAAAACAAACAGGAATCAGATTTTAAAAAGCAGTAATTAATTAATCTAGTTACTACAAATCAATTAGGAATTGTAAAAAAAAAAAAATGCACTAAATAACTAGTAAAACAACTTATAAATCAAGTTTGTAATAAAGGTAATTGGATAGTATTCTAAAAATAGTCATTTATATTCTAAATGTAGGAAATAATTAATGGTTGTGCTGAAGATATATACAATATTTAACATAATTTTTTTTTCTTCAGTACAGGCTTTTTCATATCTGCACTTCTATATGTAATATATAAGGGGTTTGAACTCAGACTTTTACACGACCCTCAACTATCCATGCTATCTCATTCCACTGATACACTTGATGACATACATCAAAAAGATAATCACCAATATTCGTATTTCATGCCAAACCAGCACTCATCAGCTGGTTCAGATTATCATCTCCACACATATATACATCTTAATATAAGCTGAGTTTTGATTGTATATATGCATGAAGATTATATATATATGTGGAGATGATGATCTGGACCAGCTGATGAGTGCTGGTTTGGCATGAAATACGTATATTAATGATTATTTATCTTTTTGACCTGTGTGTGATCAAGTGTATCAGTGGTATGAGATAGGATGGATAGTTGAGGGTCATATGAAAGAGAGTTCAAACCACCAATATTTAACATAAATTACATGTATGTCTTTTGACCCAAATTCCAATACCATATACCATAATTATCGACTAATATACAAATTACAGGATACCCAGCATCTCTCACTAAAAATATATTTTGTAAACAATTTCCACTCTTGAGATAAGCCAAAAGCTTGGACACCATGGATCTCTGCACCATGCTGACAGCCAATAATTATATATATTGTAAATACAAATCAAATTTTAAAGCTTAAAATTGTTTGCAATCAAATGAACATCTCTAATGTAATAGCAATCCAATTTACATTTCTATCCATATTATGACAGTTATTGGAATAGTAATTCTCATAGAAAAAAGTAATATATATATATGATAGTTAATCATTTGAAGATCTGATTTTTCAACTTTGCACTTTATTAATTACTAGCCACCTTTAATATAATACACATCATTCTCTCCTATGTACATGCACACACTTGTGTTTGAAAAGTTCTCAAACTAGTCATAAAATCTTTCAAGTGAAAATTTGCTTTGATATAAAAAAAACTATCAGTTTGTGCCAAATCTGTAAAAGGTAAAATTGTAATGCTTTTCTATATAAGAAACTGCTTGATAATAGTTGCATAGAGTGCAATTGAATTTAGTAAGCATCAAGAATCCATATTACAGTATTACAGCAATAAATAAAACACCAGACTCTTTTAGATCAAAATGACTAAATATGTACAACTGCAAAGCTGACTTAATAGTTCAAAACAAATTGATGATTCTTTCTATATAGATGGTGATTAAGATAAAATAGTTTTAAATAACTTCCTGCAGAGCAACTGAAAAATATATACCATGCTACTTAAAAAATAGATTTTTTTGTAGTATTCTTTATTTTATTCTCTAATAACTGGAGGTAGATAGGCTGAGTACAAGTCAGTTACTACAAAAAAAAAAATCCTAAGTTTATTTGAAATCTCTCAACTATCAGGAAAAAATTTCCAAACTGCATCTGGATTCAAAACTCAAGCACTTAGCAAATGAATGCAATGATTACTATATCATGAAGTCTTTGCCGTACAATATTCTGAATACATATTTATATCCATACATATCTTTTGGGCAAAAAAAAGTTGATGCACATCTGAATACTCGTAGAATCATAATCTTATTAAGAATTCAGATGAATAAAGAAAAAAAATTCTAATCTACAGTTTCTTATCTATAACAAACAACATTAAATTAGTGATGTAATCTAATACAGACACATTTTAGATACTAGTTGCATTTATGTATTATCCATTTGTGAAGCCTTCACACAAATACCAAAATAGATTGAGAAAAAACTAATCGATAAGTTTCATTTTTTGCATTAAAAAAAAATCAAAATATATATATGAAAATAATTTAATATTTTTGAAACATAAAAATAACAAAATTTATTTAGAAAAGAAACTTGAAAGTAATATATTTAGTGAAAAAATAATGACTGAAAACAAATATTTTCAAAAAATATCAATGCAGGCATTCCAGAAGAAATTATATTGTTTGTTGTCATTCCTAATTCATTCATCACATTACTGAAAATGTTTGTTTTTCAATCATTGTTTGTTCAATAAATATATTATTTTCAGATTTCTTTTCTAAATACTGTACATTATATTATTTTCATATTTTCAGACATTATTTTCATGTTTTTTCATGTTGTCTTCATTTTAACCCATTTGCTATCAAATATTTGCATTGATCACACTTATTAATATTTATTTTTAAATCACTGTTCATTAAATATATGTTTGCCCTCATTATTAATTTAATTTCTTCCTGATTACTAATAATATTAATTTCAGATTTGCTTCCAAAAATATATTATTTTCTTTCTCTTTTTTTGACAGTTATTAATTTATTTATTTACTTTAGTCTATTTTAAAATGTGGATTGTGACTCATTAATAAATAGTACACATATGCAATTTATTTATATTAGAAATATGCATTTAGGAAAATAATCAAGATCTGTATTTGAGGAATTTACTTGTAATGAATTACATCTTCCCAATGTGGGAATCTATCTCATTTTAACTGATATAGAGAATTTGCTAACATTAATTTCATGTGGAAAATCATGAAAAAAAAACTTCAGCCATTGTTTTATCCCCTCCCCCAATCAAATATTTTTAATAAGATATATGCTTATGTGTAAGTATGTGTGTACAGTGTATGATTATTTCACTAATGTCATAAATAATATCAGAGGAGGAGGAGATCTTATTATGGTTGAATAAAGTAACCAATGAACCACGTGTACATCCTCATATATGATATGTTGGTCCTTTAGTCGGTATTTTCTTCTTTATCATTTGACAGTTTATATAGGATTTATCCAATTACAGCTGTATGTATCTAAAAGGGTATCCACCTGTATTTATAATTTGGTTCAAATATTCACAAAGATATTTGAATCTGCAAATATTGAATCTTGCATAAGTTTTTAATATACACACATACCTCCATACAATTTAATTGAAAAATTATTCACTTAAAATATAAAAATTCTTAATACAAAAATAGAATTATGTAATTATAAAAAAGATAATTTGGCAAAAATCAAAAAAATATGACTGAGTGAGTGAGATAAGCAAAAAAATGGGTGATTGTGAGATGAATCATAATGCTGGTCATAGTGACATGCACATGTAAAATTTATGAATTCACATTACAGATTATAAAATCTTGGATAGTGAGTATACATGGACAAGCCAGAGATATATGTAACTGATATGATCAGATATATAAATATTTTTGATACAAAACACAAAATAAAATAATATAGGATATATATTATTTCTGATAGATCTTGTATAACTTTTTATTTTAAAAAATTTACATCTTTAAATTATTTTTTATCAGGGTTAGTGCGAAACAGCATTAATGCTTACTTGATTACTTACTTCATCATAACACTTCTAGTGGAGAGACTTTTAAGTTTAAATTAATAAACCTATTTTCCAGCAGATCGTTTACATATATATATTCTCAATGACTCTTCTTTCGTTTAATCACCAAAGCTGACTAAGACTTCTTGAATAATATTTAAACTACTTTAAAAGAAGAAAAATAGACGAATTCTGAAGACATTTTGATAATTAAAAAAAAAACTTAAAAATATACATCATTACTGCGAAATCTCAGTGTCATCTAGAACAAATTTCAACTATTCGCTTCACATTCCAAGGGATCATTTTTTATTTTTAACATTTATGAGGAAAAGTCCTAACTTTACATCAGATGAAGACTTATCTTCCCAACAGGAATGCAATTCTATCAGGCCTGTCAAGCTTTCCAACTACTAATTGAATCTCTACCAGTTTTTTTTTTTAAATTTAATCTAATTACATTTGCAGGCTATAAAAATTATGCTTAAAAAAAAGAAAGAAAAATCATTATCTACTATCCTGATAAGTACCATCTTTATTTTTTATCAATAAGTAAGTAGACAAGGAAAGGAAGTAATTATTATCAGTAATTTACAATACATCATAATAACTATTTTAAAAAGTGTGGGTATTATATATATAGGATCTGTTGTTCGTGAGACAAAAAACAAAATAATCAAAAATCTCTAGGCAGTTTTCTATCCATTTACATTTAAATAATTCTTTTAAAATGCACATCCCAATGCTATATTTATAATACATTAAAGATGTATATGTGAATTAGTAATTCAAATAAACATTTATGTCTTGCATTGTTAGCCGAGAGGTATCGTAGTCGCCATGCAAGCAAGTAGTTGGTTGCAGACGGTTGTGGGTTCGCGTCCCGGCCGATGCTATGACACATGGAAAATAAACATTTATGTTAATCTCTCCAGAAAATGTTTAACCTTTAAGAAGTAAAAGGAAAGCAAATTAAATACTATCCACGATCAGATTTTGAATAACAATTTGTTAATTAAAAAAAAAAGAAATTCTAATTGTTTATTGAGAGGGAGTTCATAAGAAGTTTGAACAGAGGAAGAGCTGCAATCCTCGGACTTTTGAGTCCCTGAGCCGATCACTCGACTAATGGGCAAATTTACCTATATTTTAAAAAGGCTTGAGACATTATTCTTGAGAGCAAAGTTGTGAAACTGCAAAGCAGTAGCAATGGAAAACAATTAGACTAATTTATAAGGATTATCATGTAATGAATGCAAACTCGAATAATGAACTTACACAGCATAAGACAATGAAGCACCAGCAGGCTAATTTTGAGACTTATCATGTAATGGCTGCAAACTTAATAATGAACTTATATTAAGGCAATTCTTTAAGTAAGATTTTAAAGACCATGTTACAATAAAGTATAGTACAGATCAACATAAAATATTCTGTCAATTAAAAAGGCAGCCATAATATAATATTTAAAAGTGGGATTTTCAAGCTTTGATTCCATTTCTTACATCTATTGTATTTTCTAAAATCAAATATCAACTACTTTTCCTTACTGTATTCAGTCTTCTCCAATCCAACATCTTCCTCAAAATCCTACTTCCAGCTTTTACTTTTCTCAATAAATTTTTCATTCACTTTTAAACTCCTCTGCATTCTTAAACTTGTCAGCCCAACTTCAATATACAAAATAATATTAAAATGTCTCCAAATAATAATAAAACATTGCAATAACAAATTCTAGTCAAGAAAAAATAAAAGTTCACATTGAAGTGTAAATAATGGATTGATTAAGAAATATGGTAATTCACTGGTAAACAAAAGAATCCAAATAAATTTCTAAATGTGATGAAAATAAATTTTGTAGTGAAACTACTGTGCTATAGTACTAAAAAAACAAAATAACAGTAACCTAAATGCTAATAAAAACATAAATAATTAAATTTCAAAAATTAATGAATTAGTCATAAATTGAAACAGTAAATAAATACAATTGCTAATAGTAAACATCAAAACAGACTCCATGAATTTTCAGTTTTTATGTCTTCTACCACAGCACTAAACTGATCACAGCATGGCATTATTACATCATCACTACAAAAGCCACTAGAAACATAACAATATATTGTACATCCCTAATGTGAACCATCAAAAAAATCTCATGTGTAATTGATAAGATCAGTCAATCTTCCAAAATAATGACTGACTAACTGATCAAAAATGAATTTAAAATGCAAACCACATTTTGATACAATTTTTTTTTTTTTTTGCAATATGAATGACATTCTGGGATTTTAAAATGAAGTTTCAATTTTTCTGGTTAAAAAAAATACTGCAATCAATTAAAATACTGAAATAAAATTTTTAAAATATCATAAGTAAAGTTACAGAAGTTATTTTATTAGCTCTAAATCTCACAATTTAAAGATATAAAGTTGCTCTAAAAATAGATACTAAATAAATTAATGGGTTGGAAAGCAATGAAGGGAAAATGATTATTGATGTTTAAGTATTATTGCTGGGGCACATTTCAAAACCAACATTTGGTCGACGATAGGTTTAACACATATCTAAATCCAGTATTAGAATTTTAATTTTATAATATTTTAAATATGTATTTCTTGTTTTTTGTATCCATAAATTTAATTTTTAACCTACTTTACAGAGCAAATTTAATTATATTTTATTTTAAATTTTGTCAAACATTTTCTTCTTGCCGATTATACTGAAAATGAGCTATTAACAAAACCTAGACTGAGCATGCAAAAAATAATGAATTACAGCCTTTTTTTAAAAAACTTGTATGATGGGATGTGTAACATGTATAGATAGAAAATGAAATGTACAAATTGTACAAGAAAAGAATATAAAAATGAGTTTTGTAATAGCAATCAGGAGAAAAATATTATTATCTGGAATACAATTTGCATTTCAATAATCTTTTTAAGAATTGATCTTAAGAACTGAATATAGGCTAGGAAAAAGAAAAGAAATTTAAGATATTCATACATGAGAGTGTATGTGAAAGTCAAGAGAATGGCGAAAGATCATTATAAGTGTAATAACATATTGTGTCTTTTTCACAATCAATCAAAAGACATTTACTGATGATGATGAAGTAAAAAATACAGAGCTCTTAAAATTAAAAAAAAGAAGATATATCTGTTAAAATTTAATGTGACTTACTAAAATATTTCCCTTCGTGTTTTTCCCTTTTGTATTGAGAAAGATCTATCAAATTTACCCCTCTTTTTATTCTTCTTCTTCTGTGGCTTTAATTCAATGATAGAATACTAAAATCTAGAGTTCAAGGTCAGTTCTGTCATTTCCACATCAAACTTCATAAAAACTCCTAAGTAACAAACCAGTTTTATTATTTCTTTCTAAAAAACATAAAATCAAAAATCTGTACAATACTTCCAAAAAATAAAACAAATGAAGTTAGCAACCCATGTTAAAATATTGTGTAGAAGTTGAAAATATTATCTTTTGTTTTTTAATCACCACTATCTCTTAATAACTAAATATTGTATTTTCTTTCACAATATAAACTATATAAAAAAAAGGCATATGGCTTTATTGCCCGGGGGTTCATAAGAAACTTGAGCACCATAATCGATCCTGAGACCTCCCAATTCCAAGTTGGAAACTCTGCTAATTGTGCCAAACCAAGTAAGGCATATAAACTAAAATATTTTTTAAAATGAGTGATTTGAACTTGGAAATTTTCAGTCTATATTCATCCTCCACTATCTCAAATAATTGATACACATGACAACACATATGAGAAAAAGATAAACGATCCCCAATATACATATTTCATGCAGAAACAACATTCATCAGTTGGGCCAATCATAATCTCCCACACATATGTACATTCAGTGCTCAGTTTATATTAAGATAGCAATTCCTTAACCTTTAATAGACAGACTTCAATCTTCTCACCCTCCCAACAATTCATCCATTTTAATAAAAAATCCAATAATGGAATCCTCAAAGCCTTTGATGGATTTGATATTGCAACCATACCCATGTAGACATTACATCAACTTAACCCCTCATATTATCGGACCATTACTTATCCATTTATATTAATAGAAGAAGAATAAGCTGGACTTATACTATGATGCAGCCTATTTCCAAGGCAAAATATCTTTTTATCATTATTTAAATTTTCTCAAACATTTGTGGCAACACTCCATTTTATTCATGAATTCATTTTCACAGATTTGGATTATTATTATTGTTTTTTTAATAAATTAATGATAAATATATGAGTTAAATCAAGACACTCTAAAAAAAAACTCATTGTAAAATAAGACAATAAATGCTGTAGTAATATACTAACACACTTCTAATATTTCCTATCTCTTGATATGTTTCTATAAATGCTTCACTGCTCAACTTATATATCTCAGATCTTAATAAAATAATTCGCAAGTGATTATTTTAATGTTACTCTTTTGTGTGTGTGTGTGTGCATACAATGGCAGAATTGTATTGGATTGCTAGTTATTTATAATTTAATTAATTTTGCTATAATAGCATCAAATATAATGGATATCTTTCATTATTAATTAATAATGATTTAACTTACTGAATTCATCAAACAACAAGCAGCCTCCGACTGTAAGCCTACTTGACACACTGTTTGCTAATTAAATCTGTTTCAAATATAATAGGCTACAGTTAACCTTTGGAACAAGGAAAGAAATGCAATGACTATTTTAATTAATCAAATATATATATAGGTAAACATTATCTTTAACTGACCGAATCATAATGCTCTGGAAAAATAATTTCGAACTTTTTTTTTTAACTTTGCTACCCCCCCCCCCACCCTGTAGTTGTAAAGTTGGTACTTTGACAAAGTAATTGTAGTACATTATTTGATGTTTGAAATCCATTCAGAGAACTCATATGAGAATTGCATTACTTCATGATTCAGAGAACTCATATGAGAATTGCATTACTTCATGATTAATTACAATAAAGCTATGGCAGGCATAAATTGTGTAACATATATCAAGCTTGTAAATGAAATGTTAGATCTTCCAGCTATTCATGCATAATCTTGGCAATCACGGCAGTTGATGGAGGAACATGGTAATGAGATGGTTAATGAGGATTGTTTCTAAAGAACAATGTCCTATGACAGCATTGCGATGAACAGTGTTCACTTGTGAGATATGCTGAGGAAGCAGATGGTGTTAGATGGTGATGCATCGCCCCTGTATATTTTTTTCCATCGGTCCATGAAAATCATTGTGCTTATAATTTTTTATAATTTGCCATAACTTTACAATGTTCGCAAACCTGGGTAAAGTTTTGCAGAGATAAATGTGAAAGATACTTTGAGTGAAATCCACTATACCTTAATGGATTCAACAATGATGAAGTGTCATTAATTGTAAAAGTTGATGAGACTAAATATTTTCATAGAAAATATCACTGAAGAGAATAGCGAGAAAGTCATTGAATGTTTGGTGACATAGAGAGAGAATCGAGAAAGGGTTTCATGACAGAGAGGTTCTGGAAACGACAGCTGCTACTCTTAAACCTCTTACATAACAATACAATTTGCCAGAAACCCACATCTTTATGTGCAGGTGATGGGCTGCATACAATAATCTAGGCAGAATTTACAATAGCACATATATGCATTACATTGTTGTGTACTAGGAGAACTTCATGGATCTAGATCAGTGGTCTTCAATCTTTTCACACCTGAGGACCGGTAAAAATAAGGATAAGCTTCTGCGGACTGGCAGAAGTCTATAGATATAAAGATATAAACTGTTTAGCCTTAGATGAACATAATTGTTATAACTGATCAAAACAACAATGTTAAATATACAAGATAAAGTTATATATATGGAATTTGTATAATAAAAAACTTTTTTTTTTAATTTTGAATTTTTTTAGAAAAGTAATAAAAAATTTAATCCCCACCCCCCTTATAAACATCTGTGATAACTAGAAAAACAAATTAATTTATGTATGATTGATTAGATTTTGTTTTCCTTCTGTTTTCTTTTTTTTTTTAATTAGGTAAAAAAGGGAAGAAAAAATAAATAAAAATTGGTTATATTAATTAAAAGTTTAAACTCATTATTTTGTTATTACAAACTTTCCTGCCAGTCTAGTGTGGGGACCAGCAGAAAATATCTGCGGCCCAGTGCCGGTCCGCGGACCAAGGTTGAAGACCACTGATCTAGACAACACAGATATCCACACACAAAATATAGAGAACCTATGGATGTATGCAAAAGGCAAGCTAAAATGGCAATTCTGTACCAGCAATGCCTTGTTTTCATCCTATCTGCAGGAATTTTTATTCAGGACTCTGCTGAGAACTATGCATTGTAGTTCAAAATTATTCCACTAGAGCATTATGCTTTGGTCCGCAGAAGGTAATGCTTACTTATATATATATCTAGCATCATATATGCATGAATTAATGTTAATTAATAATAGAATAGGGATGATATATATAAATTGTAAGATTATATAGCCTTTTAATCAAAATAAATTATGTATAGTTTTAATTGCATGCTCGGTCTAAACCATGGTTTGTTTGTTTTTTAATAATAAATGTTTGGCACAATAATATTTTTTAACCAATTACCCATTTGGAGAAATAATATTTTCAAATCTTGCAAAGTGTTCAGATTCAAACAACATGCAATCACAAGAGACTGTGGAAAATTTTGCTTACCATGATTATAAACTTAAAAGCAATTAATTCATGGATCTAATCTTGATAAAGATATTTGGTTGTCGTCGAATAGCCACTATATCCCACTCGATGGCGCAGTTTTCATGCTTAAACTATAAAATATGATCATTCCCAGGCTGTTAATTATAATCATTTCGATGTGTTTTTTGTAATGCGAAAATAAAAACAAAAGAAAATCGTCTTTTTTAAATATTATTTAATTTTAAATATTATTTTTTATTAACGTATACAAATTAAATGATAATAATAAATGTAAAATAAAATAAACAAATTACAATTTGATTTGTCTTTTTTAGTTTGCTTTTTATTAGAAAAATGAATTTTCTATCGGAGATTTTTTTACTGGGGTTACGGCTTTTTTTTTGTTGTTATTTAAAAACTCATAATCGGAATACAAAGTAAAAATTCTTAGTCTTCCTTTTACATTTTATTTCTACAGATAAGCAGATATTATTGTGTTATTGCTATTTTTTACTTTTTTAGTCTTTGTTTTATATATATATATTTATAGACAAACAGATATTACCGCTATTTTTTATTTCAAATAGAATGACAACTAAAAGTAGAAGTTGTTACGGTTAGGTTTAGGGTTAGGTTTAGGGTTAGTTTTAGGATTAGGTTTAGGGTTAGTTTTAAGGTTAGGTTTAGGGTTAGTGTTTTGTTGTTTGTAATGCTAAAATAAAAAATATTAAAATCGTATTTTTGTAAATATTTTTTTTACTAACATCTATAAAATAAATGATAACAATAAACGTAAACTATATTCAACAAAGTATAACAGTAGTCGGAGAAAAGAAAGAAACTAAAACTTTTTTAAACAACAAATATATATAAAAAATGTCTTCTTTATTTATTAAACATGTTTACAATATATGCTTTTTATGACATTTAAAAAAACAGTGTGCAATTGTACTTTTCTTACTGGATATTTTTGTGTTAACGCTCTTTTTTATTTCAAAAATATACACGGTACAATCTTCTTTGTCTTGTGGAATGTTACGAACAGTACATTACTTGACGCGTTACCTAATTCCAATTCACTTTATACATACATCTCGTCAACATTTACCACTTAAAACATCAATACACTATGGTGTAAAAAGTCTGTTAATTATTACTTTACAAAATCTGAACATCCAATGAAAACAACATTTTCATCCAATTCAAAAAAACACACCCTCTCACCAAGCCGTAACCATTTTATAAACTGTGCGAATTCGGAAAATGTATTTGCTGCGATGTGACATACATGCTGTACTGCGATGTGACATAGAGGCCTGCAATCTGTAGCACAACAAAAAAGTTGTATTATAGAATACGCGGGTTCGAACGTGTCGGCCGCGGAAATGGCATTTTTATGTGTTTTAGCATGAAAATGGCGCCATCCAGTGGGATATGATGGCTCTTCAATGACTACCAGATATTTATCTGCCCTAAGATTCAATGTAAAAATTTAAAAGAAACAGAAAAACAATCTCAGATAAGTGGAACCAATAATGAAGACAACATGCAATCACAAGGGACTGTGGAAAATTTTGCTTACCATGATTATAAACTTAGAAGCAATTAATTTATGGATCTAATCTTGATAAAGATAAAAGAAACAGAAAAACAATCTCAGTTAAGTGGAACCAATAATGAGATATATATTTATTCTTAATGATTGATTTTCATAAATACCAAATGCAGTCTAGAACATATTAAATGAAACCTAGCCATTATTTTTCTGAATTCAGGGTATTCATAGTGTTACTTACTAATAATGCTATGTAAATAATTGCACAAAATTTATTTTTAATAGCTTTGCACACATATGATAGTATGCTTAGGTAAATATGTTTATTTCATTCTATTTGCTGTTAGTTCATTTACATATTAAGAATAATAAATAGATACTATAAAAGCAGCAAATTGAATGAAATAATACACTTATGATGATGGTACTCAGACTGCAAGTGCATTAAATCAAACAAAAACCAATGAAAGAAGACTTGCCAGGCATACAAACATATGTATGCAAAGTTATTACAGATAAATAATGAAATTCAAATACAATCAAATGTATTTTCGTATTTGATTTTGTAATGTTATATATAGAGCTTGCAAAATAAACTCTTAACAAGCTTTGAGAATATCCTCAACCCCAGACCGATTTCTGCTTCTGGCGTCATCAGTGAGGTGCAGGATATTCAAGCATTAGATTAAAAATACCAGGACAAGCCCAGCACTTTATCTAATGTATAAATATTGAGTAGAAAATCTGAAATTATCAGATATCCATATGTCTTCCAATCCAGCTATCTAACTCAAATAGCCATATGGGACTGAACTAAGTTCAGATACACCATATATTAATAACTTTAGCAATATTAAATCATCAAAACCTTAATAGCAAAAAATAAAATGGCAAAAAAAAATCAGTCAGATGTCACATGACTTAACTTAATAAGCTTGTATTTACAAATGTTATATATAGAGCTCGCAAAATAAGCTCTTAACAAGCTTTGAAAATATCCTCAACCCCAGACTGTTTTCTGCTTCTGGTGCCATCAGTGAGGTGCCAGGATATTCAAGCATTAGATTAAAAATACCAGGACAAGCCCAGCACTTTATATAATGTATAACTATCGAGTAGAAAATCTGAAATTGTCAGACATCCATATGTCTTCCAATTTAGCTATCTAACTCAAATAGCCATATGGAACCATATATTAATAGCTTTAGCAGAACTGGTCTGGGGTTGAGGATATTCTCAAAGCTTGTTAAGAACTTATTTTGCGAGCTCTATATATAACATTTGTAAATACAAGCCTATTAATAAGTCATGTGACATCTGACTTGATTTTTTTGGCATTTTATTTTTTGCTATTAAGCTTTGGTGATTTCATATTGCTAAAGCTATTAATATATGGCATATATGAACTTAGTTCAGTCCCATATGGCTATTTGAGTTAGATAGCTAGATTGGAAGATATATGGATGTCTGATAATTTCAGATTTTCTACTCAATAGTTATACATTAGATAAAATTCTAGGCTTGTCCTGGCATTTTTAATCTGAATATCCTGGCATCTCACTGATGATGCCAGAAGCAGAAACCGGTCTGGGGTTGAGCATATTCTCGAAGCTTGTTAAGAGCTTATTTTGTGAGCTCTATACATAACATTTGTAAATATAAGCTTATTAAGTCATGTGACATCTGACTTGGATTTTTTTGGCATTTTATTTTTTGCTATTAAGGCTTTGGTGATTTCATATTGCTAAAGCTATTAATATATTGTGTATATAAAATTAGTTCAGTCCCATATGGCTATTTGAGTTAGATAGCTGGATTGGAAGACATAAAGATGTCTGGTAATTTCAGATTTTCTACTCAATAGTTATATATTAGATAAAATGCTGGGCTTGTCCTGGTATTTTTAATCTAATGCTTGAATATCCTGGCACCTCAATGATAATGCCAGAAGCAGAAAACAGTCTGGGGTTGAGGATATTCTCAAAGCTTGTTAAGAGCTTATTTTGTGAGCTCTATATAAAACAAATCTAATGCTCAAATATCCTGGCACCTCACTGATGATGCCAGAAGCAAAAACCAGTCTGGGGTTGAGGATTTTCTCAAAGCTTGTTAAGAGCTTGTCTTTGCGAGCTATATACAAGCTTATTAAGTTAAGTCATGTGACATCTGACTTAGATTTTTTTGTCATTTTATTTTTTGCTATTAAGGCTTTGGTGATTTTGTATTGCTAAAGCTATTAATATATGGTATATCCGAACTTAGTTCAGTCCCATATGGCTATTTGAGTTAGATAGTTGGATTGGAAGACATATGGATGTCTGACAATTTCAAATTTTCTACTCAATAGTTATACATTACCTAAAGTGCTGGGCTTGTCCTGGTATTTTTAATCTAATGCTTAAATATCCTGGCACTTCACTGATGATGCCAAAAGCAGAAACTGGTTTGGGGTTGAGGATATTCTCAAAGCTTGTTAAGAGCTTATTTTGCGAGCTCTATATATAACATTTGTAAATACAAGTTTATTAAGTTAAGTCATGTGACATCTGACTTGATTTTTTGTCATTTGATTTTGTAATACCTGATTTTTAAAAATTCAGTAACTAATTAATTTCTGAATTAAATACATTTATTTAATTTAAGGAATTCATATTGTATTGATTTGGTCTAACTACCTAGTAAAGACCAAATATAATGGTGTAAAGGTTAGATAAAATCATTAAATTAATCATGATATAGCTTTAAATATCTAGATTCTAGAATAAATTGTATTAAAACGATAAAGTAATTGTAAACAGTTAAACTACTACCAATGATGATTGTATTATCATTTGTACTCTACTGCCTACTTATTAAGCTATCTTTGGGCAAAAAACTTAACATATCTAACATTAAAGTATTAAATTTACTTTCTTTTGTAGTTTCACAAGTTATCAGAAAAACAAACATTTATTTACACTACAAAGACTAATTTGTTATTAGTTTGACATTTCACAGATGATTAAGAATACATAAAAAGCATAATTTCAAAAGAATAGAATTAGAAAAGGAAAATACACTAAAATAAATTATAATAGTTTTACAAAAGTAGTCTTAATAAAACAATCACATTTTGTTATCAGTTTGACATTTCACAGATGATTAATGCATGAAAAATTCAACTTCACAAGAATAAAATTGAGAAAACAAAATAAATTTTAGTATAAATTGTAAAACAAAGATTAATTGCATATTAAGTGCAAATATTTGATATGGATGATTCAGATATACTTAATTAAAAATATCCTTTAAAAAAAAACCCAAAAGTGTTAATTCTTTTTGGATTTATATCAAAACTGAATATATTTATAAACTGCAAATGAATATTATATAAAAATAAATATGACAGAAAATAACCATCAAATAACATTTTGTAAGACAATGACCTAACTTTAAGTCATCTAAAGAAGAAAGCTAAAGAAGGCATTAGTCTTAATTCTTCAATTGAGAATTTTAACAGTTTTCTTTCCTTATTTTGTTCTTTAGTTAAAAATAGTCAGATACCTGTTTAATAACCAATAATTGGATGATTAGATGAGATGACTATACTAGCTATCTAAAAAAAAAATTAAAAGCACTCTTCGAATTTAAAAAAAAAAATCCTAAGTTTAATAAACCTGTAATCTCAGAGATGAATGTTATAAAAAAAATACACTTGAAACTTAATGTGAGATATCCAACTTGGTCTAAATACAAAATAGTTTTTTAAAAATTTGGGGACACAAATATAAATAGATGGCTATTATATCAAAATGCTCTAATAAGACTTTGATATTAAATAAAAATTTCAAAATGTATATGTATATTTAAAGATTTATATAATAAGTATTGCATGTATATGTTTCCCAGAAACACAATTTTTACAAAAAAAATTATAGAAGCAAGGTTTGAAAAGAAAAAAAATCGCATATTAATTCTTTAATATGTGGACAAAAAAAACTACAAATCACACTTTTATACTATCTTTGTATTTTATCATCATAGTAACAACAATTATGTTGGCATAGTCTAAGATATAATAAACTCAAAAACAATCAAATTTGGATTATATATGTGTTAAATTTATGCATTACATTTTATATAAGTGAATAAACTGATTTTTAAATAATTAATTGCAAATATTATCTTGTTTTTTTTTTTTAAAAAGATCCTTTTATGTTGTTGTTTACCTGAGTTTTTTTTTTTTTAGCTTGCCTGGGTTATTGTTTTATCAGTTTTATTTTAACATGTTCTAAAACAACAATCTAGTTAACAATGCAAATAATACTTAAAGAAAGCTAAAATCTTAGTACATGCGCCTTGAATGCTTAATTTATTACAAGAGAGACCTCTACAAATCTAAACACAAGATCAGACTTAATAAAGATAAGAGCGACTACTCTTATCTTCAACATATTTCTATATAGGCAAATCTAAAGCATTATGATTTGGGAGCACGATGCTAAGAATTAATATTAACAAAGCAAAGTACAGTAACTTAAAAGACACATAAGCATTAAGTGATATTTTATTTTCACTGCACAAAGCATCACAAATGGTCAAAACTTATTGGAAAGCTCCAAATTACTATACAAAAAACAACAAAACTGAGGAATGACAAAGCTATATGAGGAATATGATTGTACCTAATGATTTCTGTAATTGCAGATGAACAAAGAATTTAGAATGAACATAACTATTTTCTGTCATGATTACTAATTTTATTGTCAATATAAAACATGATATTCATATATACATACATTATGAAAAAACAATTTTTTTCTTTTTGCTTAATGTAACATTATATGACAATTTTTCAATTAAGCAATAAAAATTAGTTCTTTATTATCATCATAATTTCTTTAAATTAAACCATAGCAAAAAAAAAAAAAGAGAGAGAAATTAAATATAATCACTTCCACCATATTTTTCTTTTTATAAAAAGAATAAAGAACTATTTTTTTTTCTAAGCAATGTTAAATACAATTGAAAATTAATCAAATATTATCACTTATATATAACATGACAACAGCTGACTATATATGTAACCCACCTTCAGATATCTTTACATCACATTTTTAATACTACTATTGGTATATATATATAATCCTTGTTTATTTACAAATAAAATTTATATTGATTATATAATAATTTTTGGCAGTACAAACAAAAAAATCCTATATGTACATTACATTTAAATACTGCTGTAAACAGAATTTTATAATATGAACACATACATTGTTAATATAAAGATAGGAATAAAACTTGTTCTTAACTGTTGCATAATAAATTGCATTGCTATTAACTGAAAGGAGACCATCTGATTCCTTTGAGGCCCTAAAGAAATTAAGCAAGGCAAATTCTTAATGTCCACTCCATACATTCTTGTTGCTGCAGCTGTTACTATTGTATGATTATTCATATAGTTTACACACATGTATGGGCTTCTCACCAACATGTTTTTTACCTCAGTTTAGGTCAAAAAATATCATGGTCTTTTTTCTCTATTGCCTGATTATTCTTAATTGAAATATCAAAGTTTTTGTAAAAGCAGAATAAATGTGTGTGAATGAACTTTCTTTAATAGATATTTACAAATTGACATTCAAAACTAAATTATAGACCTTTTATTGTCAGGAGGCTGTAAAGTTGTCAGCCAAGGTAATATTGGTAGAAAAAGATAGAGGGTGCTAAGAATCCTTGATTGTGGACCCAAATTGCCATTTGATGACAAGCTTATAATTAGGTACTTATAACTGCAGGTCACTTTCAAGTGAAGGAAGACTGCAAGAATAAGAAGAAGTGTCAAATATTAAATGGAACATTGTTGGACTTTGTGAAGTTAGAAGAAAAGGTGAAGAGACAAATTTATTTTAAAAATGGACATGTATCATATTACAAAGGCACACACATTAAAAGTACAAATGGAGTAGCATTCAATATTGTGGAGATGGTGTACCAGACACAATGACAAGATTAGTTATTCAACTTAATGGAAAATGCCAAATGCAGATAATTCAGATTTACGCCCCAATGAATTCTCATTGTGATTAAGAACTAGAGAATTTTACATGGATATACAAAAAGGCTTTTGATCAGACCAAACAACATTTAAAAATTATCATGGGAGATTTAATGCTAGAATTAGTAAATGATTGAAAGATAAAATGCTGGGATATATCTGGTTATAATGACAGAAGTGAAAGAGAACACAGACTTGTAGAGTTAACAGAAAAGAAAAACTTTACATTATGAATTCTTGCTTTGAGTAAAATGTTAAATGGAAATGGATATAGAAGCATCCAAATAATGTAGAATTAGATTATATTTGACTCACAGAAAATATATATTTCAAGAATGTAATGATCATAATAAATTCAATATAGGAATTGATCATTGATTAATGAGATATAGGATATGTGTTAATGCAAAACTAGAGACAAAAATTATTAAGAAAAACAATATTCAAAGTTGATATTCCTAAGGTTCAGAAATATTCCAGTGAATTTAAATTAGAACTTGCAAATCATTTTAACATATTAACAGATTTTGAAAATGGATCAGATTTGAAGAAACCAATAGAAACAGAACTGATACATTATTAAGAATTGCAACAGAAATGTAACTGGTACAAAAAAGCAGCAACTGACCAGTAAAAATACCACCGAGACAAGATAATTTATGAAGAAAAGAATGAGTATGAAAATGTATAAAAATGATCCAATAAGAAGAATTGATATATTTAGAATTTTGAAAAATGATAGAAAAAGAGTTAATAATTATATAAGAAAAATATAATTGTGAATTAGTAAAAAAAAAAAAAAAAGGTATAGAAGAAATAAAAATATTAGAAATGTTAAACAATATTGGGATCGATATGAAAGTTATTTTTGCAATAAAAAGAAAAGATCGAACTTCCTGAAAAAATAGATATCATATAATGTGTGGAACAGTTCTATATAGTAAAAAACAAAACAAGGAAAAGTATCCCCTATGATTATTATATCTTCTCAATTGCTCAGGATTTTAAATAAAGAAGTGAGACATGCAATTAAGTTTATGAAAAAAATAAAAACTCCAGATAATGATGGAATTATAATTGATATCTTAAAAGAAATTGTTGCAGAATTTTATATCAAATGTCTAAATGATAAATAAAAAATAATTGTGGAAGAATGCAGTACTAATATTAATATTTAAAAAAGATCATGAAGATATTAGAAATTACACATCTATCAGGGTCTTAGCAATTTTATTATCAAGATAATTACAACTTGTCTACAACAAACTTTGGATTTTAATCAACCCAAAAAAACCAAGCTGGATTTTAAAATGGCTTTAGCACAGTGGATCAATCCAAGTAATGAAAGAAGTAGCAATAAATATGAGTTGCCAATAAATTTTGGATTTATATATTATAAAAAGGGATTTGATTGTAAAAGCATTTCTTCAGAGATTAAAGCACTAAAATGTCAAAATATAAACCCAAGATATTGTCATATTCGGAAGAATATTTAACAAAATGCCATAGCAATAATTAGATTACATGGTGATACTACAAAGATTAACTACAAGAAACTGTACAATAGGGTGACTCCAAATCTACAAAAGTTTTTACAGAAGTTTTGCAAAAAGTATTTTGTGCATTAGAATGAGAAGCTAAAGAAATAAAAGTAAATGTAGATTATTCAAATCATCCAGATTTTGCAATACTTGTTTTTCCAAATACTGCTTCAGAGCTTCAGGAAATGTTGCAAGAACTATCAGATGAAAGTAAAAATAAAGGTAAATGTTAAAAAAAACTAAAGTAATGTTCAATGGATTTTATCAAAAAAGGAAAATAAAGATTGATAATACTGAATTAGAAGAAGTTAGCGACTACAAATATCTTGATCAGATTATTAACAAAGATAAAAACATAATGGTGATATCAATCTTTGAATTAAACTTGCAGTGCCTTGGGTAGAAATAACTTTATATTAAAAGAAAATATGTCTGTGTTTGGAAAGGAAGGTTTTTAATAAATGGTGTTTTACCAGTTTTGACTTAAGGATAGTAGACCTGGGCATTAAAAAGAGCAATACAAAGCCTTTGGACCATTCCACAAAGCATGGAGATATGTAAGATTAGGAGTATCAAGAAGGATCAAATACAAAATACATAGGTGAGAAATCAAACAGTTGTTACTGACATCATTGAAAAAAAAAGACTTAAGTAGAGCTGGGCTGGTATATTGCTAAAATAGATGATAATAGATGGCCAATTAAAATATTAAATTGAATTCCAAGAATTTATAAAAGACCTGGAAAGACATCACATATGAGATAGATGAATGGAATAAGGAAGTATGATGGAATGATATAGAGAGAAGTTAGAGATTAAAAAACTAAATTAAACTTGGAGAAACCTTCATCCTGCAGTGGATCAATAAATGTTGAAAATGATGATAACTAATAATAGTAATGTATGAAATGGAATTATTATTTACAAGTATTGATAAAGTTCCTAACTATTCCACAGATATATATATATATATTGAAATCAAATCAAATTACTGATATTAATGGTCTGGTTCTGACATAATAAAAATAATAACTATTGTTTCCCTAGAAAAAAATCGTTTTAAATTTAAGCAATTAAGAATGAATTCAAAGCATAAATAATTGCTATACATTACAAGACATCAAAGTTTGATGCTTAACTACTCATTATTAATTAAAAAGCTATAATTATTTTTTTAATGCAATATAATAAATGTTTTATATATTGGTGCTAAGTGTGTTACTTCATTATTCACATAAGACAAAAGTTTCACATGGTTGAAATAAGCCAGGAGGTAATAGAAAATTTTTGCAATTCTGCTTTGTAGTTTTTTCTATTATCTATTAAATCATAAACCATGCTAATTTTTTTTCTTTCTTTTCTTCTCTTAGCTGCAGGTACATTCTTTTCTTATTGCCTTGCTGCTATGCTCAGTGATTCCAATCTTCTTAAATAAATTGAAATTTTTTAACATGTCCAAATGATTAAAATAGAATTAATTTTATGGAATGTTAGTGTTGGTTTAGCACCAGAGGCTGTTTTCTTTTATTAAGTGAAGAATCAATTTCTTTAAAAAATAAAATTTATTTTTAACTAGTGCACAAGCACAAGTGTGTTACTGATTCTTTATTATTGCCTTATTATTATTCATGAAATCATCTTTTATTTAATGTCCTCATTAACAAGAAGGCAATGAATTAAGATACAATAGAACAATTTGTTACAATTTGGCTCCATAACAGATTCTCTACATGTGTAGTCACTTTTTTATATTTGTTAATTTTACATTCTAATACCATATACACAGATCTGCAGCAATGAAACATCATGGCTGAGAAATTGCAGGTATAACTCTCTGTACAAATATATTTCTTACTATCTTTAATAATAGACTTTGTCATAAGCTTTATGTGTTCATTAAATTTCACAGATTTGTGATTGTACATCTAGAGATCACTGGGCAGAATCTCTCTTTGAGGATGACTATTTTAAATTAGTGCTTTTGTCTATAGTGATTGGTAAATAAGGTTCACAACGTCCTTTGATTATAAGGATGCAAATTCAACTTTTTAATATAGACCATTCCTTAAAAGTCAGGGGTGGAAAAATAGCAGCCTGAGGGCCATATCCGGCCTGCCAAGACAATCAAAAAAATCTGCCTTAGACTGAGATTTCCTTCCCATTGCGTGACCGAATGAATATTCATCTCGTATTTTCCACTAGGATGGCCACATCAATACACATACGCAGTGTAGATACGATGTGCAGTGCTTTTCCAGATGATCTGGTTAATTTCAATTTTGTCATTGCAATATATACATTTCCAACTTTAGTGAAACCATGAACCCTCTGAAAAAATGTAAAATCAGTAATGAATGTTATGTGTTTAATGAAGAATGGACAAACAAATATTTCTTTCGTAATACAGGAAATAAAGCAATGTGTTTATTGTGTGGTGAAAAAAAGGTGCAGCCCTCCATTAACCTTCGCTTCCACAAAGTGGCCCACAATGCAGCCCTCCGCCAACCTATGTGGCCCCTGAGCCAAAACAATTACCCACCCCTGCTTTAAGTGTATCTATGCAAAGAATATATAGAGAGAGTTCTCACAAATAAACTCGTAATTCTCATAGTGTAATTGAAAAGATGTGTTTAGCGTCCTTACAAAATATCTCAGATAATAGTTATTAAGTTTGCTGAAGATGTACAGAAAAAATGCTCTGAAGTATGCAAATTTTTTTTCTGTATGGCAAGTCATATTTGTTAAAGATGATTTTTCATGAATAAATCCCAGAATAAAAACCCCAGATAACCCAAATGCTAGAATTATTAATCATTCAAAGTCAATATGACTGGCCAATTATTATCATATAGATTTTATTTATACAATATATAGTATATATTATAGTAATTATAAAAACTTTCATAAGATTCCACAGGTCATAATCTGCAATACATAGTAATATTTTTTTCTTCCAAGGCATGCCAAACAACCATGATAGTATTGACCAAATCGATGGATAATAGATAGTGGTATAAAGCTTTCCAAAATCTCTGGATTAATTTAATTATCCAATAAAGTGTTGCTTTCCATAATTAATTCATACTGAAATATTTCAGCTTGAATAACATAATAAAAAAGGGCTACAATATGAATATCTGTATATATACTGATGAGAAGAAATATTGGAACAAAAGCTGATTGATGTAATTATTTCATTAGGTTTTTTTTCACCAAATAAAATTACTTGATCAAAAGTAATTTACTATTACTTGCCATCACCTTAACATAAATAAAAAATTAGTTGGAGATAATTAAAAGTAAATATATAAAGTACTTAGGATTCCCTATTCATCAACTTCTTTGCTCATTGTGATTCTGCACAATCGTAATCTCTTCAGTTTTGCAAAATAGAAACTCACCATTTATAAACTCACAAATAAATGTATGATTAAAAAAAAATAGGCATTTTCCATCAATATAACAGTAATGATAGATACAAAGTATAGAATATATATTTAAATAAGATATTATTGTGCATTCTCAATATCATCTAAACATAAAAGAACCCACTGCATTCATAGCTTAAATGTAAAAGAAATGTAAAAATACTGCTGCTGTTTATATTACACAGTTATAGTACAGATTTCAATAAGAACTAATTCAAAAAATAGTTATCACCAGAAAGCAAAGATTACATTGCAAAATGTAAAGATTCAAGAAAATAGCCTTATTAACTTATAAGTGAAAATTAAGAATAATTATGCACCAAAACAAAAATTTAACAGAATGAAACGAAAGCCACACTGCACTTAAATTAATTTTAATAGAGTTATATCAAAATACCATATAAATTTGCTTAGCCCACATACAACAATATAAGATTAAAACTACTATTATTTCATAGAAGCAAAAATCTTTTATGTTCTGTAAAATATTGCCAAATATTCATTTAAAAATCAAATTTAGAAACATTCTCAGTAATATATATAAAAAAAGATGTTTTCAAGTTTGAATATGAAACTGCTTTCAGGAAGTGTCATTTCAAAAATTATATGAAAATTAAATAAATAAATATTTCCTTGTGTGTGTGTGTGTTTTATTTTATTTTTAAAAAGATAGCAAATAAAAACTGTAAACAATGACCATCCCCAATCATTAAATAAATATCAACTTTTATTCTGTGAGATTTTTTTAAATTCATAATTTTGGAGTTTTTTTTTTTTTTATGCAAAGTTTAAAACATGGTTGAAAATACTTTAAAATTGTTTCAAAAAAATTCAGAAATTTTCTTTCAGATAGATGACCATATCAACTCACCAACTAACTATCTACCATATCAACTCACCAACTAACTATCTATTGGTTGAGGGAAAACTGATGGGATAATGACCAATTTTTCTATAAGGTACTATTGAAGAAGCATTTGCTCTGCAGTAGGCTAATTAAGACTGTTTTGCTTGCCATTTTGCACTTTTGTTGTGTTTGCAATTAAGAACTACTCTCATGGTAATTTGTTCTATATTCATCACAAATTCATTCTCCATGCTACTTTCTCAGATCTAATCAGACATCCACCCATATATATGTTTAGAATAAAATTATTAGATAACATAGAAGCAATAATGGGATTTATATTCACACAAGTAATATTGTTTAACATCAATCCAGTTATTATTATTTCAGTATTAGAAGAAATCCATTCTATTTACCTAAGCTTTTATACAATAGATCGCTCTACATTAACATTCTGCTGTAGAGTTGACAAAGATTATGTTGTGGAAATGGGAATAGAGCAGAATATGGAAAAATTAGACTGGGGAATGTAAAATTAAGTAGCTAATAAGTTTTTCTTGGTATAATTGCCGAGAGATTCTTGACTTTGTTTAAGGAGTAGCTACAGTACATCATATCACATCACATCTATTGTAAGACTGAATAATCAAGGATATTTCATTGATAAATAATTAATTCATTTTTTAAATTGATCAAATTTTACAATTAAATAAGACATGCTTTATTTATTACATTTTTTTCAATAAGTGTGATCTTATACAATATTATGCCAGCAATTACCAACTTACAAAAGTAGTTTGTTCAACAACTCTTTTTGAAATATGATTTCTAAATTGAAAAAAAAAATTCTAACTTTTATTGCTATAATATATCAAAGCATGACTTATTTAAATTATCATATTTACATATAATTATTATAGTGAAAATGTTTTTCATAATGTGTATATAAATTATTTTTCATATTTTGGAAAAAATATATATATGTAATAGTGTTTAAAGTAATGGGTGCTTTGTCATTAACAATTTTATATTTTATTTTGTTATTAGTAATTAAAAAAAAAGGATAACCTTTTTTTTTTGCTAAGAATTATTTATTATTCAACTCTGAGAGACATCCAGTTACTTTTTCCAATAATAGATATAAACCAACAATCTCACCTCTTTTTATTTTAAACAGAATAAAAAAGTAAAATTAATGTGAAGTGAATTTGCTATTTAAAAAAAAATGGTTTCTCCCTTTTTTTCATGCCACTAACTATTCAACTCTGAAGATTATCTGCATAATAAATATTTATATATTTAATAAATATTATAGTTACAAAATTAAGTTTTTATAATTACATTTATTGTAATATAAAAATACAGCATAATGAAAATATTTTTTAATTTAATATATATAAATTATAAGCACAGACTTTCACACGACCCACCACTCTCCACTCTATCTCATAATACTGATACACTCAAACACATATATGTTGAAAAGATAAACCGGCAATCATCAGTTGATCCAGATTACCATCTCTACACATATATGCTGTAAGTGCTCACATATATATTAAAATAGCCAATCCTCATACTTTAATGGACAGATTTCTATCCATTCCACACTCCAACTTTTCAACCGTCCATTCAATTGAAAATCTGATGATGGAATGATCAAAGGCACTTATAGCATATATGTGTAGAGATGGTAATCTAGACCAACTGATTGCTGGTTTAGCATGCAATACGTATACTGGTGATTATTTATTTTTTCAACATATATGTGTTTGAGTGTACCAGTGTTATGAGATAGAGTGGAGAGTCGTAGATCATGTGAAAGTCAGTGCTTATATACCCTATATATTACATATATAGACACAGGTATATAATAAGCCTGTATTTCAGTTATTATATATAAATTGTAACAGACTGCATCCTTGTCAAGTTAATGATATAATATATATTATAGAGGAAAAAAGAATATATCAAGAGATAAGAATCATGCACAAGTATATATCAAATTTATTGTCATATTAACATTTTATTCATTACATAATTAGCAATTAATAAAAAAAAAACATTTACTGCCTTTATTTTTCTCATTTATAATCCAAATCTCATGATCTTTGGTTACTGAAAATATAGAGGAAGCACTTTCTTAGTGTGAAGATCGAAGGTGGAGAATTATATTTATACATGCACAAATAAATTTGGATTAATTGTATTATAAATCTTAAACTTCTTCATATTACAAAATAATAATAATAATAATATCAATTTTATGTTAATACAAAGAGATTTGTAAAATCACTTTTTTAAAAAAATGTTTCATTATTAACTGAAGCATCATGAAAAAAACTGTTAGAAAATTTGCTAGAAAATTTAAAGCAGTCCTTTACTTTTAAAACTTTTGTTTTTGAAACCTGGAAAGTTATACTACATTTGTAATAAAGTGCTGAATTAGAAAATGACTTTGAAAGGAATTTTATTCTCATAAAAAAGAAGCTTTGTTTTAAAAAGAATGTCAAGAAATATATATGTGGCTTGAATATTTTTTTAAAAGAAAGTTTGTTAAAAGAAAAGCTATGCAAATAGCAGACAAGTCCTCAATTGGATAATAAACTCCACTAATCTTTTTAAATTAAAGTAGACTCCCAATAAAATGTACTTAACTGTCAAGCGTTGGTGGCCGAGTGGTCGGCACAGCTGCCTTACAAGCAGTTGTCCTGGGTTCCCTTCCCCACCACCGATGCTTTGATAAAAAAAAATGTACTTAATGTATTGGATTTATTTTAAAAGGAAAATATGTTAGTCTGTCCTGATAGAAATAAAACCTTAAAACTAGCAATATACAAGCTCTTCATTAATGTAAAAATTAATATATTTCAAGAAAGTATACATTGAAATATACAGTGAATGAATAAAAGTTACAGAAACATAAAAGATTTTGCAGCTGAATATTTTAAAAGGAAATACTTCAGTGCAAAAATTAAAGTAATAAAAGCAGTAAAAATAATTTTCTTAAAAGCATTATTCTAATGATAATGGTCTACATTAAAAATCTTTCATTTCAATGAGTATTACATAATTCTACAACAGCTATTTCAGATGGTCAATTTCCAAGTGTAAATTGCCCATAATGTTGTCTTCTTATGGATAAACTTTGAATAAAATTGACAGTAGAAAACTTAGTTTTAAATCAAATTTATTTACATTACCAAACATCTTTAAAAGGTTCATATAAGAAGTGAATATTAGTTAGCTGATATAAACAAATTTTATTTAAAATTGACATATATAAGAATGCAGATCCTATGAATTTTTTTATATCCTTACTCTTTTCAATTCTTACCTTTTTATTTACATCTGCAGTGTAAGTGTACACATATATATGAATACATTTGGTATAAGAATTTTTCAAGAATCTTAAAATGCCTTGGAGCAAACAATTTTTAAAAATACTTTTGAATTTTGGAATAAATGTTACAGTTTTTTTAATTTTAAAAATATTATTTAATAATAAATTAATTGTCTGAAATAATTAAGCAAATTAAATGTGATTCTTTCTTTAATTAAACTTTTGAAACATTCATTTAATTATTGAAGAATGTAAATATCAAGTTTTTTTGCCTAAAAGCAGTAAAGCAGGCAATTATATAAATGGTATTCTATTTATTTATAAAACTTTTAATGTAGTATATGGAGCAGTTTACAGCTGCTTTGGCCTTATTTGGTTTAATGCAGTTGTAAAGTCACAGACACAAACTAAAGGTTCTTGCATCAATTCTTAATTGAGGAAAAAAACTTAGGCATTTTAGGTGTTCCAACATCACATGATGTCCGGTGTAACTAACTAACCATATCATTATTTATTATATAAGTTTTTGGGGTTCGATGATATATAAAAATATGAAACTTATTTCATTAAGACTAAGGATAAATTTTATTTAAAATATGAAAAATTAATATTAGGTATATAATAAATTAACACAGGCAAAACTCTCCATACAGTGGTGCCACTCAGTGCCAGCCAGAATAATCAATGGATGCCTTAAGGCTTGTGCATAAAATTCCCATATAGTGCCTACTCATTCAATATCCCCAGACTAGCTTCTGGCTTGTGACCTTCGTCAGTGAGCCTTGAATCTGAGAGCACTGCACCTAAATCTTAGGATCTGGCTTGTGACCTTTATCAGTGAGGAAACTTGGGTGCAGTGCTCTCAGATCCAAGGCTCCTAAGATCTAGGTGCAGTGCTCTCATGTTCAAGGCTTTTCACGAAGGTCGCAAGCCAGAAACTAGTCTGGGGATATTGGAAGAGTAGCACTAGATGGGGATTTTATGCACAAGCCTTCTGGCATCCATTTATTACTCTGGCTGGCACTGAGTGGCACTACTGTACAGAGTTTTGCCTGTGTTAATAACAGTTATGTGCAAGCATAAGAAATGGTGATCATGTGATATATATATAATAAATTACATTTTATATTTCACTTTCACTACAAAAAGTTTTATTATCAGGTAGAATAATATACAGTATATTTAAATATAGTTATTATAAATGAATACTATTAACCTACTATATTTACTATATACTGTTAACATGGGTTAATGCATTAATATTCAGACATGTATGTAAGTTTGAATTGTTAAAAAAATTTCTTGATTATATATTTTACAGTAGATAGGAAGATCAAGTGATAGATATGAAATCAAGGGTAAACTTCCATAAAGACAATGTGCAAGAGGATAATGGTTTTTATTTTTATTTTTTAGACTTCAAATATTAATTATTGCATTTCTTTATAAAATTTAACAAGCAATTAATGAATTGTTTTAGTAAATCCAGGTACACTATAAATCCAGGTACACGTAGAATAGTGTTTGTAAATAAAGTGAGTTCATAAGTAGTCAAACTTTACCAAAGTGGAATGTTTTCAACAAATTCAAAATGAACAAATTGTCAATTAAATCAGCAGAAGTGCTAGTAATTAGAAATATATAAAATTTTGTACATTTATGTATAAATATGCAGGCGCATGTGTAAATAATATTCACAAAATTAGAAAAATGTGCTATAAAGACTAACAAAACAATTGCTGAAATCTTAAGATAATTAAATATTTAGATTTGGCAAATATTTCTAAAATAACAGAATATAAAACATAATCAAAGTACTGATATTAAAAGATTAATAAAATTGTATGGATCTACTAATATTTATTGACCAATATTTATTGCTCTAATAAGGTTTGTTAATAAATAGCTAAATGCATTTCATTTATCTATTTATGATAAAATTGATGTTAAACATTTTTTATTATTTTATTGTTTTGTATTTCAAAAAAAATACACATTCTTGCTAATTGAGAGAAAAACCATAGGCTCGCATCTGATTATTTAAGGTACTATGGAGCACCCCGGAAATCAACTACAAGAAAACATGTATTGTGGAAATTTTTGATGTCATAGGAGAAAATTTACAAATATCGGCAAATTAAAATAAGAGGTCAATCTTTAAAATTTTCAGTGTAGCATAAGATCAGTCATGATTTATCCCAAATCACCATTTTTGTATCTACCTATATGAGGACGACAGGGTAGAAAACATCTGGGAATCTATCCTGGACAGCATCAGTTCTCCACTCCATTTCAATAGGAGCAATGGATATATTTTAAACTAAAATATAAAAGAAAAAACAATGCATTTTTTAAAAAAAATTCAGTTAAGAAAATTTGAAATTTGCGATATTGAAATTCTAAATTATCAGACTAAAATTTATTTAAAGGATTAAACTGCTAAATTGTGTTTCTCCAATTTCAAAGAAATATGCTTTTAATATGTGTCCCAATAAAATTTTGATTTATTATCTTAGAATCTTATCCAGTAAAGGACGCATTTAGCAAAGAATTATGGAAATGCCTCATATATAAAGGAATAAATAATATATTGTTATTGAATAGAAATGATTGAAATAATTTTCTTTAAAACATTACAAGTATAGTGATTAGAGTATTTGTTTTGACAAAGAGTTACTTGAAGATTTTATATTGTTTACACGTACAACTATCAAAAGAATTAAGGAAATTAAAGAAATTCAAAATATACATTTAATATTTGAGATGAATATTTTCCAAAAGGGATTAATTTGTTTGTAATAATTTTAATCTTCAGTAAATATGAATATTGCTACAAATCATTAAAAGTGCTATTGTTTGCAAGTCCTATTATTGATCAATTTAGGAATGATCAATATTTGAGTGTTATATAAATTTTATATGAAGAATGTGGCTATTTATTTATATTTTAATTAATAGGTTAATCAATTATTAGAGTAGTAAATATACCAAATCTACCTATAGAGCTCCATTGGAAATTCAGGTAGTATACTTTATATTCAATATTTAACGGTATAATGTGACAGATAGATGAGAATGAATACATATTAAATCTTTGTTGGTGAAGAGAAATTGCATTTTTTTAACCATTACTTTACATTTATTTAAAATATAAATATTAAGTTATATTTCATCATTTGTGATTTTTTTTTATTTTATTTCCTTTCTTGGTTCATGTTTGAGTAAAACTATCTAGAGTAAGGGTAGTACATTTTTCAAGATAAAGATTATTTATATTTGGTTCACCAAATACTAGGTATTAAAATATATGCTAGAATTAATTTAAAATTATGAGTTGAGATTTGCTGTGATATAATTTATATACCAGTTCCAATAGCATGGTAGAGAAGTATTAAAACATCTATTACATAGGTGTTTGTAAAATACGCCTTACAATAATAAAATGTGAATTCAAACTCAAGTGGATAAAGAAAGTGACAAATATGTAAGTATTAAATTTATAGTTTTGTAATAATTAATTTAAATGTATGTTAAAAGTAAAAGTTGGATGAAACATTGCAATCCATCTCCTACAATATGTGTGTTGTACTGTTACACATGCCATGAGTCTATACATTAAAGGGAGATATAATCAATAGACCACATATCCCTTCAAAATCAGGAAAACATTTATCTTTAATATTTGTTTGTCTTGCAGGGATAATTCATATTACAAATATTTATCTTTAATATTTGCTGTCATATGGTGATTTGTATTTTATTATTATTGTACTGTTTTGTTATTTACATGAAATGAACAATTTTGTTATTTTTGTTAAATTATATGGGATTATTCTTTAATCATCATTTTAATACCATTTAAGTTCTGGTCAAGACATTTGATTCATTTAAAGTTACTTAGATATTTTTATTATATTTGCTACTTGAATCCAATAAGTTAAAAGTAGAATAGCTACATAAAAATCCCTGCTACTATATTCATCTTGATATTAGTAAAAGTTTATTAAAGAAAAATCCTGGGATAATTATTACTATAAGTCTTAATGAATATTTATTAATAGAAACCCTAAGATTATGAATAGATAAAACAAAATTATAAAAATATGAAATCATTTAGCAATAAACAAATGATTGTTGAAATATTATAAAAGTTATATATTATATTTTAAAAGTTTAATAGTCAATATTTAAATCTCTTAGAAATTATATATTTATACTGATAATCTATTTTGTTCTGGAATCTGAAGTGAGAGAGATAATATGGGTTAGAGTTTTATAAGGCTCAACTATATGCAAAGCATTTTCAGTACACACGGATGAAACAGAAAATGCGTTTTCAGTTTCTCTCACTCTGATTTTTGTTTTAGCACAATTAACCCTTTACTTACTAAGTCTCTTCCAAACAAAGTCAGAATACGAGGTTGCAATTTGGCTTGCCCAATGTGTTGGCTATCCCTCAGCAAAAAGATTTAGATCGATCTTCTAGGATTTAAGCACTATTGTCTGATTCTTTACATTTTCTATTATATTGAGAGGTTATAATATATATATACAATTTTATAATTATTGTTATTTAAAAATGAATTTCTTTCAAGGTTATAACTATGTTTTAAAGAAAGTTATGATCGATGGAGATAGAATAATTAGTATTAATAACGCAATTTAAAAATTTGTATCATAGCCCAAAAATGGAATAACAATATAACTTTTTTTTTTTTTTAAAAAAAAAAGTATATATATTTTATGAATAAGACGACATTGATGATTGAACAGATTTTAAAGAAACTTACTATGAAAAATCACTTCATTGTGGCAATTGCAAACACAAAGTATAATAAAATAAAAAGCTATGATGATGACAAAATAGTTAAATTTTATTTCTTGGTTAAAATATCATATTTTTAAAATACTTCTTTCAGTCATTTTAAATATATTTTTGAAAAGACTTTTAACATAAACTCGTGTATACATATCATATACAGCAGTTACCTTGTATCTGAAGATTCACTGTCTACAGTTTAGATCAGCTATGGTTTAAAGAAATATTAAATACACTTTCAAATTTACATTTATATACTTCATGTGCAAGCCCAACTGAATAAGCTCTGTCATGGGATCATTTCCTTATGCACATTCAAGACATAATTAATCTCCTAATTTATTACAATATTTTTCCTAACAAGATTATTATATTTTTTATTATTTTTAATGTTTCAATGTTAATATTTTAAAAATTAATTTATATTGTAGATACACATTAATGATGGAAATTATCTAGAGCCTGTTATTATCTATCCCCTACAAGAATATATAACCTTCATTCTCTGTCAGTCTTAAAAAAGACGTTGACAACAACTCATGTTCTCATGATTAGATGCAAAGTAAGTTATAGTGAACAGACTGGAGAGACTGATGAAGAATTTAGCAGGTTCTCAAATTGTTACTCTAGAATTATTCAACTTGTACATAGAATATAAATCAAAAGGTCAATAATTTTGATATGCTGAAAATAGAAAAAGCTTCAAGGCTAATTTAAAAATGGGAAAAAATGGATTGAGAGCTAAATATAATGAAAACAATGATTATAAAGATTTAAAATTGAAGATAAAAAAGGAGATGGATAGTTTTGTCTTCTTGAATTGTTCATTAGCAACAAAGGATTCAGTTTTCAAGAGACTCATTGCAAATTGATAGAACAGTGAAGCAATAAATTGATGCAAGTAAAAACTTAAAAATTTTGTGAAAAACAAAATAAATGGATAGATACTAAATTAGATCAGAGTTCAACTTTTGTTTGAAATTTTAATTTTGATTATGTTAAAAGTTAACATCCAAAATAGTGTAGAATATTTGGAAATAAATGTGCGAGCCTGACCAGAGATGGATAGGTTCCATCATCATTAAAATCAATATGCCATTGGAAAATTTAAAATGTATAAACAAATGATAAATCAATATAAAGAAATGTTCATATGATCAATGAAAGTTGAGATTGATTTGCCAATTTCTATTATTTACGTTTAATAGTACTTATATATATATATATTAAATGATTCAAAGTTCTCCAAGTAAAAGTAGTTAAAACTCTTATTTTCAATCATAAATCAGCATGGGTAAATGTATAATTACAGAAGAAAAACAAATTGTTAGTTGCTCAAGGGGTCATGTGATATTTTGTTTTTGAGTCCATCACTCTATCATTATTTTAAATAATCAGATTACATTCACAAAGATTGCTTGATTATTCAAATTTCACAGAAAATTTTGAAAGAAAAAAAAGAGAGATGGAGAATCCATAAATGCCTTTAGTTTCCAGATTTTAAAAAAACCATAAATCCATTAGGGTATGCAATCCTAATTTCTTGCATACTTTTTTTGATAAAGGAAAAAACTAACCTGACCTACTTATTATTAAGCTAATAAACTTTTGCAGACCTAAGTAGATATGTATAACATTTGTCAAGTTATTTCCAAATAATTGAATCTTTTACTAACTGAACACATAATGAATATCTAAATAAAAATTTGCAATTAATTTTAAAATCATTTGAAAAACAAAAATTGAGTTAAAGTCAAGAATTAAGGAAATATGCTATATCAAAATAATCTAATTTGTTTCATATTAAAATGTTTAATTAGACTAATTAGCATTTATATCATAGGTAAAAATAAACCATTTTTAAAGTAGAAATTAAAATAATTAATAAAAAATTTGCATTAAATTAAAATTAATTAGTGTTAAATTAGAAAGGTGAAAGTTAAGAGAATTACTTCTTTTATTTCCTTTCTGAAGTTAATTAATAAGGTATACTGCTTGGATACAAAAGTTATTAAAAGTCTAATTAGTATTCCTGTACATTATATATGCAGCTCTTAATGTTGAGAAGCTAAATAATTTGTATTAAGAGAGTAGCAAGCAAAGGGCTACTACCACTGATCATGATCAAGTGCTTTGTTAATTCTATCTCAACCTGCATTCAGACAGATAATTAATAATTCATATAATATATAAAGATAGAATTTTATCCAAAGGATTTTGAAAAAATTCAAGATTTCATTTTATTAAATTTCTCCAAGTTTCATATTTACAGAACTTGGGCTTCAATATTTAGCATAATGTTCAAATAAGTAAAATTATAGCTAAGAGTTTATCACTATTTGCTATAATTTAAAGGGAGAGGGTATTATAATTGAAAAAAGAATGTTATCACTTTAAGTTGATTTATTTATCATTATTACAAGCACTTAAGACAACTTATTGTTTTCAGTCACTTAGATTTATATAGAGCCAACTTGTTGCATGCCTCTCACCATCAGTAATCTTTTTACACTATCTGACCAATGGGACTGTTATGCAACCATATTTTCATCCTCTAATTGCATGTACTGCCCTGGGTGGTTTAGAACAGTATTAGAATAATGAGCTCTAATTAAAAGTTTAGACAGTTTAACTGTTACTTCTGATGCCCCAACTTTATGCAATCTACTGAGTGACACTCCATTATTTATTTAGTTATTATCTGCATTGAAAGTTTTTTTCTCTTTTTACTTTGTTTTCTAACTCTTTATTTGCTTTTCAAACTTTTTTTCCTATTGCAGTTAAAACAGCCATATTTGTTTATAAGCAATCACTACTAATGTTTTATGTAATTCTTTTGAACAATTTATAGAAACATTTTAAAAAGTCATATGTAAGAAAATCAAAATATTTTTTATGAATGAAAAGACATGATGTTATATATCATTTCATCAAACATTAAAACAAGGTTATTTGCTTTTACTTTGTCATATATATATATGCCCTACTTCTGGGTTTCCTCAAATTGCCTTGGGAAGAAATCTTGGAACATATTCTTTTAAATTTTATGAATAGTTGCAAAACTAAATCATAGTATCTATTATTTTTTTCTATATTCTACTAAATTCTTAAATATATGTGAGTTTAGAGCTATAATTTCAAATATGACTATAAAAAATAAATGTGAAGTATCTATAGAAAGAAAATTTAATTTAAATACAATATATATATATTTCTTTGCAATGGCTCATTTTATTATTTCTTTATAAAAAGCATCAAAATAACAGATATATAAAATAAAATATGCTAAGGAGCTAATAAGACTAGACAAATTTCCAACAAAAGAATCAGCAGTAACAATAAACTAAAATAAATAACTTTTAGAAGTAAAAAATCTACATCAATATGACTACTGCAGAGCTGATATTGAGTTCTGCATCTATATGCAAATAACCCTCCCATCACTAGTAGCAAAGATTGCATCTTATTTCAATCTTTCCCCCTTCCCTTTATAATCTGCTTAACAACACTTGTCTAACCAATATGAATTGTCAGGTTTACTTTATTGTTTAATTACTAGTAGCTAGATGCATGAATGCCTCAACTATGGATATCCTAATATATGATGCTTAAGTCTTTCAGTTGTTTCAAATTACATTAAAGTTTCAAAATTTCATTCATGGGCTTTCCAATTTCATCTGACTTTAATCCTTAAGGATGGTGCACTTCTATCCAGTCTTTAACAGAAGTTATTCTACCATGGTTCACTTGTAATTACTCATATTGTATTACTATGAGACTAATGACATTTATTTAAATTATAAGTTATTTTTATGAATCAATATATGTAATAATGGAATATTCACAATTATATTTTCATTATATATACTATTAGTCATTTACTTATTTTTGAGATTATTGTAACTAAATCTATATCTCATAATTAAATTTCTTTCTCATTAAAATTATATTTGAATAATCAACAAATTAAATAATGATACAATTAATAAATGTAGTTTATTTTAATCAATAAAAATATTTTCAAAGTAAGAAGTGCTTATTTATTTTTTATAGTTTTCCTTACTCTATACTGTATTTATGGTTAGTTTTTACTTACTATATTTAAGCTACACACACTGTGTTATATAGATATGTGTTTTTCAGCAATTACAAAAAAATGTATAAGCTAATAAAGTCTGCTGTTCAACACTAACCTACTTTTGACTTACAGAAACGTTCTGATCCCTAATCTACTGGAAGAACAAGAGAAGCCTATATCTAATTTGGGAACAATATAAATGGCTGAGTATGTTAACTGACAGACAATAACTTAATGACACGCCCAGCTAATAAAAAAAAAATTTCAACTCTAGACCACATTTAAATACCAAATCTATAATGGATTTAAATCCCAAGGTAAATTAACTTCTACAACAGAAGACCTTTCTTATCCCTAATCCTACAAATTCAGATTAAAAAAAAAAAAAGTCACATGCGTCATCACACCTCAAAAGCCTCATCATACCTGAAAAGCCGACAGACATTATATAAAAATTCATTTGAAAAAAGTATAAAAGAACTAGCAAAATTAAACTATTATATATAAATAATAAAGTTCATATGAACAAATGAATCTAATGGTGAAATAAACCTGTTTGTTTATAAACATTTTAAACAATTTATTTTATTACTTTTTTTTCCCTTTTTATGGCATGTTAATAAACTTTATTCAAAGAATAAATAATAGATAGAAGCAACTAGTTTAACTTTTCAAATGCAATACTGTATATATATATATGTTTTTTTTTTGTGTTCTTTAAAAAAAAAAAAGTAAAAAATGATAATTATATAAAGCAAATAACTAAAATAAACATATTATAGTGGAAGTTCTAGAATTAAAATGCTATAATAAATTGTTTCAGGAAAATGGCAAGCAGTAGCAAATTACCTCCAGTGATAAAGTATTAAAGCTTGGTTAAAATATTCTACTACCTAACAACTTCATTTTATATTCATCCAGAGAATTTAAAATACCAACCCATCCAGACATTTGATCACTCCATAAAAAATACACTAGGAAAAAGTATTAAAAGCATTTAACCATAAGACCACCTCTTTGCTGAGCCTTAATAAATTTGCAAGCCTATACTAGGTGACCAGACATCCTGATTATTCAGGATTTGTTCCTATTTTTGATTAGATGTCTCAGTGTCCCTAAAATGTTCCGATTTTCAAATACTCATAATTATTATTTGTCTTACATAAATAATTCATTGCAAAAATGATAGTTTCTTGGCCTTCTCTATCCATTTCAGTCTCTACAGTAATATAAAAACTCCAGACAAATTCCAACACTAAAACAAAGATTGCTATTATGTTATATGGCCAATTTCTCAAGCTAGACACATTTTTGCATCCAATTTTGCCTTGGAGCATGTGCAGTTGGATTTTTGTAGGCTAAAATTTGAACTGCGCTTGCACATGCTTTGATTGACAGAATAGTTTTATTAGTTCTTTGATTATATTAATTTCTATAGTGATAAAATTAATAGGAATATTAATAACCATAAACAATAGACAACATGCCAAAGAAGAAGTGTACTTACAATAATGAATATACTCAGGAATGGAGTTTTATAAAAAAAAAATGCAATGCCATAAAAATAATTGGTTGTTATGTCCTGATTTTTGATCGAACCAGTCTGGTCACCCTAGCCTATACTAATTGTTGAATGAGATTAACAACAAAAATAAATACAAATAAATGTATCTATTTTTATATAGCGCATGTTTACAATTGTATTACATTCAAATATCAGCCTTTCAAGCTAATTGTGCATGAACTTTTGTGAGTAAGTGGATTCATTTTATTCATGCATAAATACTATATCTTGTATTGGAGAGGAAAGTATTCATTTATTATTATTAACACTTGCAAAAGCGCATGCACAATTAGCTTGAAAGGCTGATATTTGAATGTAATACAAATACATGCAATGCATAGACTCACACAAAATTCAAGTTACTTCCAATATATACTTTTTGGATTGCCAGGATAAAAAAAAATTATCTGATTTTTCATCATTCCACAATGAAAAACAGATGGAGAAACAAGTTATAAAAATAAAACAATAAGCTTAACTAAAGAGTAATGTTTTCTACAAATAGAAAACTTAATACTTAATACAGTTACAAATAATAATAAAAAATAATAGACATCTAATAAATTATAGCACAGATTTTTAAAAAACCGTTAGATACTTATTATTCTACAATAATTGCTCTAATTTTAAGAAAAGAGCATTGTGATCTCATCCTCTTACTGTGTCCATGATCTGGGTATAAGTTTGGATCAGGTAAATAAACTTTTTTAGATGACAAATATGCTTAGGATTTTTCTTTTAAATGGATGGCCCATGGTTAACCCAACTAGTCAGCCAATAGCAGTTGGTAAATGAATGTTTAGCTATTTTAACCAGAAAATCCTAATTTATTTTGGGTTTGGAAAATAAATGTTGAATTATTGCCTATAAATATGAAATATGATATAGTTTGACATTCTTTTGATTGGTTGAAGCCTCAGAATTCTATGGAAGAAGAGTCCTTGATTACTTTTATTTTAGAAATTTTATGATTTCGAAACAATCAGTTCAAAATTATATAAAATAACAAAGAAAAGAAGAAATCAGATTATTAAATTTATTTATAAGCTATATTATAACAGAAAAAATGAATTATTTTTTTATTCAAGAAAAATCTGTCATCATCATCATCATCATCATCATCAACCATTATCAATCCACTGCAGGATGAAGATCTCTCCAAGGTCAATCCATTATATTTGTTTGACAACTTGCTATTTACCAATATTAAACAATTATAGAAGGCTGTAAGAACTAATTCATAACTGTCTTATATAAATAAATATATATATACTAAATATCACGCAAAATCTTGATTAATTTCAGTTTATGTCTATGTGAATAAAATAAAATATGACATAGAACTAGAATACTTTTTTTTTTTAAGAATAAAACTGGAATAGACTTAATGGGTTAAAAAATTATTAAATAAATTTATTTCCTATAAAATACTTATGCAAAAAAAAAAATTTAAAAAATCATTTAGTTTTTCTACCAATCTAAGCTTCTAGGATGCATATCTCTCATCATATAGTAATGTCAAGCTAAATTTCACCTTCCTCTGACAATTATTCATAAGTGTCTTTTTTTTTTCATTTCTATTATTTTTTTTATTAATATATTTATTTATTCTTAAAGCTAAATAGTCATAGCAACTATGCTTATAGAAGAATCTCATTAATAAATAGTATATACCATTTTATATATCTCTGGGATCTTCAACTTTCCAGCTAAGAATAGTTAGATATTCATTTATTATGCATTATTGAATGATTACCTAAGTTGCCTATGAGCTGTCCATTGAATTTTTCTTCTAAATGTTCCATTACTAATATCCATGCTGGACAGCAGTGATATATTAAGATATAAGCAAAAATTCATCTATTTCAACTGCAAAACATCATTTAAACTACATGGAATGAAGTAAAAATTACATCTGTATATTGAATAAAATTACCATTCATATAATTTTCAAAAGCTGATAGCATCTGCCAATGATAAACTTTGAGAAAATGTTAAGTTTCTTCATACTAAATAAAAATTTTCTATTCTTAGATCATAAAATTAATGCCTGAGATTAATCTCAAAAATTTCAAATATTATGCATAAATAGATATGATTTACAGTATTAAAAATTTATTTTTATCTACTCACTAAAAATAATCAAATTGTTGATAGTAGTAAGATTAAAACAATATAATTAAATTTTGTGAGTTAAATTATAGACAAACACGCAGCTTTACAATGAAAATTAATTAAATAAATGACCTTATTCTTAAGCTTCACTGATTTACTAAGTGATGGTAATGGACTAGAGATTTTTAAGTTTTCTAATTGAAAAAAAAAAAAAGTTTTTTCAATTAAATGTAAATATTGAATTGAATCTTCTAGACTGCCTAAACATAATTGGGCATAAGACTATTTTTATATTTATCATAAAATAGAAAAATTAACAGACAATTTAAATACAATTTATCCAAACCACTTTGAACACTTTTTAGCAAAACTCTTTATTTGTACATATATACATATACCTATGTTTCAACTGTCCTGCAGTCTTCTTCAGAGCCAGTTCATTTTAATTTTGTTAAAAAAAACATTTTAAAATTAAAATGAACTGGTTCTGAAGAAGAATGCAGGATAGTCGAAACGTAGGTGTATGTATGTATATATGTACAAATAAAGAGTTTTGCTAAAAAGTGTTCAAAGTGGTTTGGATAAATTGTATTTATAGGATATTATAGCAAAATAAAGAAAAGTGTGATTTTGGTAATATTTAACAGACAATTTGTTAGTAATATTAATGAGTACTGTTCAGCCAGTCTATCTATTTTCTTCTAAATGCATTAATATTTGTGACAAGAGTAAAAAAAAAAAACAGTATTAAACTACCAACAGAAATGGCTAATTTCTTTGTTTTAATGCTCTCTGACTGTAATTTTCTAGAATGGTTATACTTACAGACATCTAGTAAAAATTAGATGTGATATGTTGAATTATTTCCATATCTATGAGTAAATGTTGAATGTATAGAAAATTTTAAACTTTATTTAAACTTTCCACTTACAAACAACTGTTTAATAATAACACACAAATAGACAACACAGGTTAATAATTACACAACGTTTCAAGCAGTATTATTCTCCACTCTTCATCAGATGTTGCTGGCCTGATATGCTGTTGAACAATGATTGAAGAACACAAACTAATGGTTAAAATGGAAAAAACATGTGTCTACCATAGCAGACCATGTATGTACTAATGACATATGTTTAATTGGGAAAATACAAAAATATTGGATAAAGAGGGGGGAAATGCATAGAAGAAAATTCAAGCATATGACAATGGTAAATAATCCTATAAGTCAACCAAGTATGGCAATAAACAGTGTATGAAAACCTCTAATTAATCTAATATTAAAAAAAAAAAATTAACCTTGTTTTTGAGGGGAGGGGTGAAGGACTCAGGAGGATTTGAACCAATCCTCATCTATAAATATATCAGTTAGAGTGTAGAGGTGCAAGTTCCACTTCTATGTGAATACTATCACTGATCATATCAGGCCATCAACACCTGAAGAAGAGTGGGGAATAATACTATTTGAAACATTGTGTAATTACTAACCTGTGTTGTCTATTTTTGTGTTATTACTAACAAGTTGTTTCCTATTTGGAAAGTTTAAATAAAATTTAAATTTTTCTATACATTCAACATTCACTCATAGATAATTGAAATAGTCCAATATATCACATCTAATAATATATCATCACAAAATTTCAGACAAATATCTAGTAAAAATCTTTTAATATATATATTGACTACATGGCTTGATGTTTAAAATAGTTTGGTAATAACAAACGTTCTTAATTTAATTTTCAATGAGAAAATTTGTTTTCAATCTAAGCAAATTCATGAAATGATGACAATACCATAACTGCAAGTAAAGTATCCCAATCTTGACAGATCAAAGGACCACAATCAGTCATCCTAGCGTTAAATTTATCAGACTTATAGTAATTCAGGCGCATAGTCTTAAGGTTATAGCCTTAGTATATATTACTTTACATAATGAGTATGTGCGTTATAAATTTAATTATTACAGACTTATTATTATAAACAAAACTATCAAGAATAATAATGCCAGGTCTTAGTAAGTTAAAAAATCAACATAAATTAAGATGCTAACAGTGAACAAAATATATTGCAATCTATTCTTGTACAATAATCAAGTCATCAGAAATGTTAAATCAACTTACAAAGAACAAAACTATAATATCTTTAATTAATGCTTAAAATTTTACGATTAAAAGAAAATACAACAATCTAAATTTAACAGTAGATAAAATATTTGAAATGAATAGTCAAACCATTTAGATGATAATATGCTTTATTTTGAATTTTAATTTTAAATAAATGAAAAATTCTTGTTAAAAATGGAATAAAAAAATGACTACCAGTGGGCAGGAATTATTTCAACTACATCTCAACTCTATATATTATCATTTAAACACTGCAATAGTTAAATACTATTATAGAGCAAAAGTTTATTCAATATCTCTTTAGAAAATCAATTAAGATATCTCACCATACTAATCAAATATTAATTGCTAAGAATTTATCATTTTTTCTTATTTATTCTACTCTAGTACAAACATCTACTGCAGGCTTAAATAATTATTTCATACCAGATAATATAGTAGTGCTTATTCATATCTAGCATTATGTTATCAATATCCCAACATTAGTTTCTGGCTTATAATTTTAGTAGAGGGAAATTTGGATCTGGATCTCATTGCTGAAGGTCCTAGCTAGAAACTAGACTGGGGGTATAGAATAGTGAAGATTTATATTTAATAAGCACTAACATTTAGTACCTATTAATTATTCAAATTTATGTAGCAAAATAAATCAGTTTGCTCCTATAGAGCAATATGTAAACTGGTAGTCATATGTTGTTTTTTACTTCCTTTGTCTCTTTACACCCTAACTAATAATAGGAATAGAATGGCTTTTATCACAGAAATCTGTTGAAGCAATCCTATAAGCAAACTGATAAAAAAAAAAAAATCATTTACAAGATAGAAATCTAATATTAATTTAAATATATTTTATATACTAAAATTATATAATTAGAAGAGACTTGAACTCAGAATGATGTAAAGTCAACATGGATTTGACAATAATATTGAAATCAACAAGGGCATTGAGTGTTCCATCATTGAATTTTCAATGATATGGATAGCTGAAGAATTGGAAAGTGGAGAAGATTGAAGCTTGTCCATTAAAGTTTGAAGATTTGCTATCTTAATATAAAGTGAGCACTGATTGTATATGTGTATGGGAGATGATGATCTGGACCAACTGATGAGTTCTGGCTCAGCATAAAATGCATATATTGGAGATCGTTTATCTTTTTCACATGTATGTAGTCGTGTGAATCAGTTGTATAAGATGGAATACATAGCTGTGGAGAGCTTGAAAGTCTGAGTTCAAGTCCCTTCTAAGATAGAAATCTGTAAATGAATTAAATATAATCAGATGAGTTACTCAAAAGTTTGCATGACATTCAAATACCAAAAGAGACAAGTTATATTTTAATCAAAGAATCCTGTTTTCAAATCTATCACTCTATAAATCATAGAAAGTAGTTTCCTTTCCAGCATATAAAATACTTATATATCATGTTCATATTTCCTCTTAAAACTTATCAATAAGATAAACACGAATGTAAACAAATACAATAAATTACAAAATTTACTTTTTTAAAAAACAAATTCATTCTAATAACCCTTATTAAACACATACAATAGATTTATTTTGGAAAAACTGTACTTAATGAAAGTTTTAATTTTTTTGTTTACATGTTGTTTTTAGTTTTGGGAAGTCTATCTATTTGTAGGATAAAGATCTTACACTCAAAAATCTCAAGTAAGAAAGCATCTCTAACAAAATTCTGATTAGACAAGATTAGATAACCAGTCATATAATGTTATATTAAAAATGCAATACAACATAACCATGAATAGTACCATGTTACACAAAAAAATGTGTAGAAGAAATTACAATCAACAACAATCAAATATTAATAATAATTAAAAGTTAATGCTCAGTTACATTTAATATAATGCTGTGAAATAAATATAAATACCTATATTACTATTAGATGCTATCAAATCAACATCAATTCCAGGCTCTAGGCAAGCATATAAATAGCATTCCTACAAAAAAACCTTTCACTTGTTTAATTTTTCAGGCTGCTCAAAAGTCATAGCCTTGTGTTATTTTTAATATGATAGAATACTAGACTTGAGAGTTAAATGTTTGTTTCAAAGCTCAACTTGACGCTTGACATCCAGAGTGACTAGTTCATCCATGTCATTGTTGGTCATTCTTTTATTTCACTACCAAACTTTCAAGAAAACTAATGTGAATTACATTTAAAATTTTGATTAATTAATTATTTACTTTACTAATTCTTTGTCAGTTAAATCAAAAATTAGATTGAAAACAATATCTATCAAAAATAAGCCTATTATTTATTTAATATAAATCTCCATATTTAAATGATGATCATTATTAATAAAACTTTGGTTTATATATCGGAAGACTCATAAACCTGGATTCAAAAAATAATCCATAATTATTCTTTATTACTATTTTACAAGTGAAAATTGAGTGATCTGAACCAAAATATAAAAACAGAAATCATCATATTAATATGCTTTTAGATTCCAAAAGCCAAACAGTTTTGATTTTTGATTTCTGTGATTGGTTGCATCAGTTGAATTTCAATCAAACAAATGTTAATCTCTATTTCATTCCTCTATCATGGCACTACTCTGATTTGATATTGTAATGACTTCTTAATTATAAATTATGTGATTGATATTCACTATGAAAAAACTGTTCTTGGTAATACTATTTACTTAATTGTTGTTTTTAAATGGAAATTGTTCACTTTTGACTTGTGAAATATGTTATTTATTTAAAAAGAAATTATGGTATAAAGTTTAAAATAACCATTTAAAATACAATAATATCTTGACTATCTTTGAAAATTTTTGAACTAGCAGCATTCTTATAGAAAAAAAGAAAGAATAAATGCAGATCTTTGAACAATAGAGAAAAAAAAAACTTTTCATACAAATGTGTGCAAAATAATGCAAGAGGAAATAAGGATTATATGTTTACTGTCATGTACACTGCTATCCAAAAGTTCTGCTCTCGATATTTATAAAGCACAAATACTGCTACGCTTTAAATGCTAATGATAAACCATCTTCTCAACTTTTTTAATGATATGCCTGATTTTTAGGCAAAAAAATTTCTGTGAAATTTAGCATAGTGGTGGAGTGATAGATTAGGAGCTGAAAGTTCCAAAATTGATTCTCACATAATACAAACTTTTAAAAAATCCTTAAATCAGACTTACGTTACTTCCCTAATGATTTAACTATAAAATTATTCATTTATTAGGATAGAAATAAAAAGTGAAATATAAACCACAATAGCACCAAATTATGAGGATCTAGGAACCTATATTACGTTGAACTGAAACTACCTTATTGCAATGATGTTTTTACTGTAATTTGCACCTTTTTTACTCAGAATTTAATTAGCAATTATCTTAGTAATTCTTAATATACGATTATTACAGCAAAAATCCAATGAATACCTACTTTAAGCAGCTTGCTAAAATATGGATCAAAGATATTTATTGTTGTCTATATACTCTATCTTATCAAACTAGATTTAAATATCTTGGAATTTCCCAATAAGAAAACCCAATTGCAGTTTACATGGACTATATATCTTGACTATTATAACCTTCAAATCTTAATAATGCTGCTGCTTCGTGTGTTGATTATGTGTTGTTTTGTAATAGCAGTTTTTCATTAATAAGAAGAAAAAAAACAACATTGCTAAATTAGTAACTTTGAAAAATAAAATTCTTAATTTAATATATGTAACATTTTTTTAATTGGCTAGTTAATTTAGTTTCTAATTGTTTGTTATATCGTCCATTCAAAAAGATTATCAAATATGTACATTAAAAAAATAATAATTGCATGATCAATTTGCTCAAGAGATCATATCATATTTAAGAACTTCAAGTGGAACACTCAACAATTCCATTCAATTGACTAAATTGAGTTTTTCTTTTATATTTTAGTTATTCGACTGAAAATAGATTCTGGATTTTTAACTTTGAATTTATCACTCTACATTAGACTGAACAACATAGAAAAGTATTTACATTATTAACTGAGTCTGTTTTCAATTCTTAATTGTTGAGGTGAAGTATTATCCTAATATATATTGTAAAGTTATAACCAAAACATAAACTATTATTTGAAAATAATCTACTGAGCAATGGACTATACACATTTTTTTTTTTTAAAAAAATTGACTGGAAATAAACATTGTATTAACTTTTTATTTTATAAATTATTTGGTAAAATGAAAATACTCACAGAAAAGGTAGGTTTTTTTAATATTTAATTTATTACTGCCTTTATTGAAAGCAGGCTAGGCAGTAATAAGCTAAATATTAAAAAAAAAATCTTTTCAGTAATTTCATTTTACCCAATATTACATTGGTTCAGAAAAGAAGAAAATTAGTAACAATTGATTTATAAATTATTGCATTTGCGAATGATAAAATTTTGTATGAATACATCACTACATGAAACATAAAAAAAAATTGATGTAAGATGTAAAAAAAATGAAATAGTAATAATATAAAATATTATTTCAACAAATATGTATTATAAATACTTCATTTTACTGAATTACATATTATCAATACAGTGAAAAACATAAAAGAATAAAGTAATGCAATAAACTTCAGTTATTGCTAATAACAATTAAAAATATATTGCTCAGGTGTTCATAAGTAGTTTGAACGCTGCAAATGACAGCTAGTCTGTGATTCATAAAGCTTAAACTCCAGAATTTGCCACTCTACCACTGCATCAAACTATACAGACCAAAAAGTAAGTGAATGATTTATTGCTCAGAAATTCATAAAAAGTTTTGAATACCAGAAGTGGTAGAGCTGGACTGAGATCCATTTTATCAATGCACCAAAACATTAATGAAACATAAATACAGAACAATATTTTTCATCATAAATTCACAAATATAAAATATGTTTATGGATTTAAGATTTTATAAATATCTGTCAAAGGACAAAGGAAAGCCCAATTAAAAACAATTTTACTTCTACAGTTATACAAAATGACAACAGCTACAGGATCAAAGCAATATAATGCTAAACTCAGAAAAAACTGTATTTATCAATGCTATTAATTTGGCAATTATTATAATTTTGTTATTAGATATCCTCAAATCAACCTTATTATGTAACATCTTGTCAGACATCAACTCTAGGCCATCAGGTAAATAACACTTCCCTGTAATGGCTTATCATTATTTATTTATTTTATATTGTTTAACTATAATGATAATAAAATTCATCAATCTCATTGTTAATTATCCTTTTCTTTTAATCATCAACCTTTTCAAAAATTATAGGCTCTTCAATGATTTAAATCACTCTATGATTCAATTAAAGTAGGACAAATTCATCCTAATAGTCATTAGTGCTTCAAGCAGTTCACATGTGATCTGATCAAATAACCTTAGTCCAATCCATGCTTCACATCTTCCTATAAACTTGATTAATATTGGAAACCTAAATTAAGTTTATAGTCCAATATCAGCAGGGTTTTGCATTACAGCTAAAATTAATTACGTTTATTAAATTTGTATTTGCTTGTAAATATGTTCTTTTAAATAAATTCCATTGTAACATTAAATTGCTGTTAAAAATATTACTTGTGAAAACCGTTTAGTCAAACATATATATACGTCAAGCATATATATATATGAGTTAATGCAAAATTCTGCTGAAATAAAACGCTTATTGTATTAAAAGAAATAAGAATGTATTTTACTTTTAAATCTTGTTCAAATATTTAGTATGATTTGATTTTGAGATAAGCCCACCAACATTTTCTAAAAGAATGTATATTTTTAATTAGTTAAGCCCATTCAAGTCAAATTAAAGATGGCCTTCTCTTTCTTTTTTTTAATTAATAAAATCCCAAAGTTTAAAGAAAGAAATTTAGAGGAAAAAAGTAAAAGTTATTTTTAGAGGGTGTTACTTTGAAACAAAGGAGCATGGGGAGGCTTATCAAGATCTCAGATCATACAAACAATAGAAGGTAGCTGACAGAGAGGGTATAAATAAAAGGGAGAACAAAAGATCATTCATTCAGATTTTCCTTTTGAAAAAGATCAGTCAAGCAGAGTTTCCTTTTGGAACAAGTCAATCAGATTTTCCTTTTGGAAAAGATTATTCATTCAGAGTATTCTTGCGGGCTGTCAGATTGCTCCGTGGAGAACTTTAGAAATTTTGCTGTTGCCTGTTGTGATTTTATTATATGAATTCGATGGAGTCTACCATGCTGGGCTAGGCAAATAAATAACTTTGTCTACTGCCGAGGGTTCCTCAATACCAGAAAAATGCCGTAGTATTTACTCAATCATCATCTGAACTCTGTGCCGTGTCTGGAGGACTTTTTGTGAAACCATGCTACCGATTTCCACTTTCCTTGTCCGGACAAACACATCTCATCAGACGGATCAAGCTACGCCCGTCGATGGAACATGACCAAGGAATAAGGACGGTAATCATATCTCTCCTCATGAACTATTTATTATGCTACCCTTTTTGTCCATACTTTTTATAATTGCTTCCTTGAATATTTATGAAATGTGTGCTTAATGATATTTATAATGTAACTATTTTTATTAGACTAGTTAGATATATGTATATGTGATCATCTATCTAGATATTTAACCCCTTTTCCTTCGCTATTCTTCATTACTCCCATGTGTAAATATTTTAAATTCTATTGCGATTAAGTTTATTAGTTAATTGTTCATATAAAAATCCCTTTCCAGTTTTATTCATACTTGTAAAGTTTAGTACGAGTAAGTTTCCTTTTTTTTTTTTGTTTGCCAACTTGATCTCCTCGATAACGCTTCTTTTGTCCGCCATTAGCTTCTTATGTATGTCAGATTTAGCGATATACATCTTAAATGATTTTAAACTCTGTTTTAGCACAAAGCAATTAGAAACTGCTTTGCGAAAGATTTTTATTATTGCACTTTATCGAGCAGATTCGAGTTGACAATGTTTAATAAAACTGGGAAGGAAAGATTTAGACCGCAAGCATATTAATCGGGTTTTCATTGTCTCATTAGTTATTCATAAATTTCGGGGAATAGCGAAGGCCATTAAATTATTAATAATATTTCAAATGTCATTTATTAAAGATATTTATTTAACTAAAAAGCTGGTGTTTGCTAGTTATATTTCAATGCTTTGTTTTACTTTAAAATGATCCAGGCACGCAGAACACATATTTCTAAGTATTGTTGCACATTTAACTATTTTAGCTCCGTAGGTCGTTCTGTCCATGTCTCCCGCTGATGCTAAGCTCGTGGCTCGGGAAGGAAATATCTATGCGTGTCTCAGATAGTGTTGTTCGGTTCATGATAGCTTCGAGACTAGACGAATAGGGCAGAGGTCATTGTATTCTTGGTTTAATATCTCGCATATGGGTGGCCTCGAGGTACTTTTGCCTAGTATTCGAACTGGGTTAAATCAACATACATCATCTGACTGTCACAGTAGATTTTTTTTTTCTCGGATTCTGGGTATGCTTCAATTTTTGATCAGAGAATTCTCAAAAAACTTATACAGAACCAAAATGTCATGGCATTTATGCTTTTCCTATCCTGTAAAATGTCTGAAGGGTTAGCTTTAGATTATTGGATGAGAAACAATTCATTATTTATTCACTAAGTACACAGAGGAAAAACTCTCCATACAGTAGCGCCATTCAGTGCAAGCCACACTAATTAATGGATGCAGGAAAATTTGTGCATAAAATCCCTATCTAATTCCTACTCATTCAATATTCCCAGACTAGTTTCTAGCTTGTGGCTTTCATCAGTGAGAAGCTTGGATTTGAGAGCATTGGACACTAGATCTTAGGATCTAATGCAACCTTTCAGCAGCCACCTTTTACCTTATTAGCTAACTATAAAGCTTCGAGTCCAAAATGAAAACACAATAATGTTTTCAATTCAAGCTCATTAGCTTGTATAGTTGTATAGATCTAAACTCAGTTCAACATCCATATTTTTTTTGGTATCTTTGGTTTTTTAATAACCACATCCAATTGGACATTATTTGTATTAAACCACTAAACATCTCATGAAGCCCATTCTTTATGCTTACACAACCTGTTTATGCAGAGACAAAAAATTTCATATAGTAGCTCCACTTAGTGTAAGCCATAGTAATCAATGGATGCAGGAAGAAACCAAAAAGTATGGATGGTGAACTGAGTTCAGATCAATATGATTATACAAGCTAATGAGCTTGAATTGAAAACATTATTATGTTTCCATTTTGGACTCAAGCTTTATTGTTAGTTAATAAAGTAAAAAGTAGCTTATGGAGGGTTGCATTAGATCCTAAGATCTAGGTGCAGTGCTTTCAGATCCAAGGCTCCTCACTAATAAAAGCCAGAAGCTAGAAAATAATCTGGGGATATTGAATGAGTAGACACTAGATGGAGATTTTATGCACAAACCTTCCTGCATTCATTGATTACTATGGCTTGCACTGAGTGGTGCTACTATATGGAAAGTTTTGCCTCTGTATAAAACAGCTTGTGTAAGCATAAAGAATGGTGATCATGTGATGCTTAGTGGTTATATACTAAGTATCAATGTATTTTAGGAGTGCTCTGAAGATAATGTTTTAGACATTCTATATAATATTTTTACCTTTTAAAATATAAAAACATATTTTGATTACTGAATCTATGCAATCGGAATTGGTCATACGATTTATACAAAATCCCCAAACAAGGGCCTGATATGATGGATGCAAACTCAAGTGATAAAAAGATATACTGTATTGCAAATTCCTATAGTTCGATACAATTGTGATTTTTTTTTTAATGTCAAAGCGTCAGCCGGGAAGCGTCGCATAATAATGTAAACTTTATCTAATTGCATTGATACAGTAATATTTCTTTTAATATATATTTCAGAAAATAAAATTGATAGAAAATAATTTGATAAAACTATAATCTTATTACAATCATTTGTAAATTCAACAAGACACAACAAACTCGTTAAAGATATTAGTATTAGAAGTGTTGTTTTTAAATTCTCTGCTAGCAAGTTTTATAAAATTAAGTTATTGAATCCGGAAATTTTCTATTCAAAGTAAAGATGTACGATTTAGTAATTATCTTTTTTTTTTTTTTAAAGTATAGTTCAGCAATATTATTTTATTAACGAATAGTTTACAACTATTCAGTTAGAATCTTAAAACGTGAGAAATGAAAATACATATTTGTCTCGACTCTAGAATCTAATATATCATATGCTTTCATTATTAGAAGGTATGCACTAATACTATTTATTCCTTTATCAACTTTAAATAAATAAATAAAAAGTTATATTAGTAAATTATTGTCAATGACTACACATTATTTTCATAACAAATACAATAAGCATATTAATACATATGAATTTTCTTTGATAGTTACTAAATTCTACATGATAGTATATAATATCAAAACGTTTTCGTCTTTCGATTACAGTTCCATGTAGATAATATATGGTAATAAACACACATTAAACATCTAGAAAAGGGTTAATTATTCAGATTTTACCAAAAACATTATTCAAAGACTAAAAGAAATTAGCAAACATTAAAAATAATAATATACTCTAAAATACATAACTCAGATATATCATTTTTTCATTACTATTAAAAATAATATCAAATCTTACCTCACAAGATAAGTAATAATCCAAAATTTTAAAATAGCTTGCCGTAATTATGTTTTTAACGGAATTCCTCCGTTACTTTTATCCTGTAGAATTCTAATAAACAAACGTTTAACTTCGCCATGTTTTCAATTTTTATTTCTCGCCACTAATGTTCTATAGTTGAAAGATTTCACTGTTATAAAAACATGAAGCAATGGCATCTAAGTTTACCAATTCATTCACTTAATTATAAGTAAGAACACTACAGTGCGAGTTTTGCTTTAGTCAGTAATTTACAGTATACATCATGTGATAGTTACGTCACCCGACTTACTTCGGCTTAACACCGGTAGTGAGTATGACATAAAGATGTGACCTTGCGACTACAATTGCTTTAAATTATTTTTTTCCCTTGTACAATGGAACAGACGTGTATTTTTCTTTGTCTTCTCCACTTTCGTTGATCTCTAGAATTAACTACATTAATTATTATCTTATTCATAGGTAAAATTGTCGTGTAGTAAATTTTAACAATGGTTAAAATATGAAATTTTAGATCACGTTTCTGAATGTTCTGATCTGATAATATGAATATTAGGCTTATTTTAAAAATACTCATATAGTGTTATTTTTCTCATGCTTTATATGTAAATATAAACATTATGTGAAATCACGGTATCGATCATTCCAATTTCTAATAAGAATTAGTCTGTAAGGATTTATGCTTTGACAAACTAAAAATTATACTTAGGACTCGTTCAATAATTTCATAAAATTTTCATTTTATTAATTGAATTATCGAACAAAGATATGTCCAAATTATCGAATGGTTATCATCTATGTTGTAAAATGTTTTTTTTTTTAAAAAAAAAATCTTAACTAGCAATGTACTATCTATACACAAAAGCAATAGACAGATAATGGAAGAACAAAAGCGATTTATAATGATAAGACTATTTAGTGATTAGGCTGAAAGTAGTTCCAAGAAATATGAAAGTTATTCATTTTTAGCAATCATAATGGTGATGAAATAGAAATAAAAAAAGAATATAAAAAGTAGTTGGTAATAGGAGCTGGAATATTGGAGTAAAATAAGAAGAAATGATAAAATTGATAAGCTTATGGAATAGGAGTAAAAAAATTAAAGAGGTGATAAGGTTTTATCGTGAAAAATATGGTATTAATGAATACATGGTTTGAGAATCATGAGGAGAATTTACAAATGAAAAGCTGCAGGTGGTAAAAGTAGTTTCCATTTGGATTATGTGTTAATTCAAAATAGATGTAGGAACTATGAAGAATGCATATACTTATTCTGGAGTCATCTTTTAAGAGAAATTTAAAAAAAAAAGGTCAGCAATAAAATTAAAAAGTAGATATTAAGAAAAAAAATTCAAATTTGTTGAAAAGGAAGTAAGTGTGGGTTCATATATGTAATAGATTCATTCAGAACCATATTTAAGAATTATTTAAAGTAAATGTAAAAAGACGCAGGGTTGTTAATATGTTACGAAAAAGATTTTAAAAGAGAGAAGGGGGGTCTTATGTTAGTACTGAGGTGAATAATAAAACAGTAAAGAGAAGAAAAGAAAATATATGGAATGGTTTGTTTTATTATATTATGAGTTGAATTTGAAAACAATAAATTCAAGTATTTGTTCATCATTTATAATAATTCTTATCTAGACAAAAGTTAGTTATCTTGAACTAATTCATTTAAATAATTGTAACAAAATAGAATGTTATGGAGGAAGGCAGAAAAAGACATACCCACATATAATGAGTTTACATATATAACAGATCATTTAATATATGTACAGCAGCCGCTTGCACATAAGTATGACCAATCCACTTCCAAGAAAAAAAAATTTTTAAAAGCTGCTTTAAGAAATGAGTTTTTGCAATAATTATCCAAACAATCTGTGAAAGACAAATACATCCACATATAAAACATGTTTGTCTATTTTTGTTTGATATTTTGTGATGCTGTCTTTTAATTTCTTCAACAGAAAACTTTCTGAAACACTTCAATGCTTTGTCTAATTGCAGTTCCCCAATCTATTCTTTAATTTTCTTCATATTGAAAACAATCAACATTGTCCTTGTTTAGAATGACTTTGAAACAATTATTATAATGTAAAAGAGATCTGTCACTTCCATTATTATATAATGAGCATGCCAATAGCTCTTGACAAGTTTTTTAGAAGATCCCTATCCCCAGACCGGTTTCTAGCTCTGGCTTTCATCAGTGAGGTACTAGGATATTCAAACATTAGATTTAAAATACCAGATCAAGCCCAGCACTTTATTTAATGTTTAACTATTAAGTAGAAAATTTTAAATTTTCAGACATCCATATGTCTTCAAATCTAACTATCTAACTTAAATAGCTATACTGTACCTGAACTAAGTTAGATTGCTGGATTTGAAGATATATGGATGTTTGAAAATTTTATATTTTTTAAGTAATAGTTAAACAATAAATAAAATGCTGAGATTGACCTGATATTTTAAATCTAATGCTTAAATATCCCAGCACCTCACTGACAAAAGCCAGAACTAGAAACCAGTCCAGGGATAGAGGTGTTCTGAAAAACTTTTTAAGAACTATTGGCATGCTCATTATATAATATTTGTAATATAAGCTTATTAAATTAAGTCACATGATATATGACTTGATTCCCTTGCAACTATCACTTCCATGAAAACTATGCTCAAATTCACCATAAAACACCCTTTTAGGAAGTCTTGTGTTATTGTTTCATTTTTATATATCTAATCCAACAGAGCTGTGTTTTTACAATAGTGAATTCTATAATATCATATACATCATGGTAAAAAACATACTGATTGGTTCAGTAATATTGCCATTGTATTATCAAAATTTTATCAGACCATCCTTAAATGAAACTTTTTTAAAGCCTTTATATTGTATTCATAAGGTATTAACCATACAATAAGATAAAATAACAACTTTATATACAACTATAAATAGACAAAATAAGAATCATAGATTACAAGACCCAATTCTTTTAAGCTTGTAAGATATAAACAATAAGCATTGCCAATTGCTCAACAAGCTTTGTGATGCTTAGCCAGAGAAATTTTCCACTCAATGGATAACTTTTAGATAAATGCTGGCTTTGGGTTGATATTTTTAGATCTAGTGTCTGAAGCTATCCTAACGCCCCTCTGAGGAGTGCCAAAGCACGAAAACATGGTCAGAGGTTGGAGGGGGGGGGTTCCTGACAGATATTTTAAATGATTTTTCTGGCTAAGCATTTATCACAAAGCTTGTTGAGCAATTGGCAATGCTCATTGTTTATATACAACTACTTTTAAAACTTATATAACTTCAAATAATAAGAAAATTGCAAGCAAATACTTCTCAAATACATGCTACAATTCTTATGAACACTTAATTTATAACCTAACAAAATATTCAAATTAACCTTTATATAGCATTTAGCTCGTACTTGAATTGGCTGTGCTGAATCCTTTCTATTTTCAATACTTTTAACATTTTTATTTATTTATAAGCAATTAACATTTTTTCAGCACTGATCAAATGATGGTGAGAAAAGCAGATTTTGTTTTCATGAATTCTTAACTTTATTATTGGCAATGATTAGGTTCACCCTCGGATGAATTCATTTTCATCTGATTTTATATTAAAAGACTTACTTTTTAAGCAAACTGATATTTCTACATAATGACTCTAGAGATCATTTATATACCTGTAATCTCCATACAATCTTATATTTTACATTTGTGAGCAGGTTGATTCTGAACTCTTGGGTGAGGCAAAGAAGCAACTGCCTCAGGCATGGAATTGGAATAGATGTTATTATCTATAAAAATACCTATATAAAATGTAAAAAAAAATTGGGAATCATTAATGTAAAGAATAATCTTTTCTCATCTGTCCCCCCTTCTAATTTTTATCAAAAATTATTCAATAGATTACTTTAAATAAAGAATAGTAACATTTTTAATAATTTTAAAAATACACTTTTTGAGACTTGCCTTGAATGCCAAAATTTATTACTAAAACCCTGCAAGTGATGAAGATTTATTTGATAGGCTATTTTTGAACTTTACTCTAATTCCCTTTTATTTAATATAAATTATTCATGCAAGAAATACAATGAATTGCATAGCCTCTTTTTTGAAATTGGGCAATATAGTCTTTTTTTTTTTTCCAACATGAACTACTCACATTATTGTACTAATAAAAGTTTATCTATAACATAAAAATATAATTTACATATGTCCATTAAAATTTCAACTATTCTAATACAAGAGAAAATAAAAGTCTTACATGTTATTTATATATTTGAAATACAATCATAATTTATGTACTTGTAGTTCAAATGTAATATAGGGAGTTTGATCACTACTTCTAAGATCTTTTCAGCTTTCCATTTTATCTTATATATTAAAATACGAATCAAAAAACAAAATATTAAAATTTTCTCATGACTCTAGCTTCACCTATTAACAAAAAAATCTATTGAAGTGAAATTCAACTAAATAAACAACATATATATATATATATTGTATCTACTGAAATTGAGTTTAATTTTATTATACGTTATAAGATCAAGCATAATTTTTTTTTATTCTCTAAATAGTATTAAAAGATTATGCATTAATTTGAGAGTATTGAAATGGTTGCTATGACAACAAAATGTTAGGGAAATAAATATATTATTCTTACGACAAATTAGTAAAATTAATTTTATACATTAATTGTAAATAATAAATTTGTAACTTTAATAAAATTTATTAATATTTCTTTATTCTCTTTGCTTACTGCATTCATAATTAGTATGTCACAAACAAATATTTAATATTCTAAACTTGTACATTTTTATGTTTACATTATACATATAATGTTTAAGTTGGAATAATGTGTATAAAGTATATGTTTCCAACACAATATTATGAGAATGTAGTTCCAATTGTTTTATATTAAGTTAAAGAATATCATGTATTATCAAAGTGTAAATATTTTATTTTGTATAATCGTGAAATATTTTATATATTTTTTTATTTTAATTGTTGTAAAATAAAATTTGATTTTGGAACACAGGATGAATCTGAATTTAATATTTGAGTGAAGAACAAGCGTAACCTTGGTTTCAATGATGAATATGATGTCAATTATTACGAAGATTAAAATAAGACTGAACAATTCAAAATCACTCTCTAATACTTTAACTCTCATTGAAGCAAGTCCAAATACTTATATATTTTAATTTATTTTATTTTATGTTTATTTGATAATTAAGAAATGATGGAGTAGAAAAGGAAACTGACTAGTTTCTTGAAGCACTTGTCAGAGGAAAAGAACGAAAACTTTTGAATTCAAATTCATTTTAATGTTTCTCTGCTGAAAATAATTGTTATGGATAAGCAAAATGTTTTAATTATTAAACATTAAAATTAATAACACACTGCTATATATGTGAATTGTTTCTTCTTAAGGATATTTTATAATGATGATGGATTATTTCAATACAGGATTTGAATCTATTTATTTATGGATAATCTGTATTATAAATGGAGACCAGCTTCTGCTTGTATATAATGCTATTTATAATAACAAATGGTTATTATGCTAAGGATGATAGAATAATCCTTTGAGTATATTGGGAAAATGATAACATATTTTCTTTCAGATAACTATTCATAATATATTTTACATTAACTAGATTGATCATTTGAACTATAATGTTTCTTTGGAATACATACATAGAAGGATTATATTCAGATCATACATGAATATGTATTTTATTTATTTGTATTGTATTTTATTGATATTATTTGTTATTATATTGTAAGTTGATAAATTGTTTGTTTATATATATAAAAATAGAAAAAAGTTAAATCTTAATTTAAATTAAAGAAATTACATTCTAAATCTTAAAAATTTGAGTTTGAAATATGGTATGTTTGCTCATTGATAACATATTATTTTCAATACACAAACTGCGAATATAGAAAACAAATGATCATATTGAAAACATACCATATTTCTTAATATTATATTTTATAAGACAGACATATCTATTGGTTTAAATTATTTTAATAAACTATTACATTGTGAATATTACATAATTATCATTGACTTTCTTGTATTTTTAATTGTGTGTGTGTGCAACAACATTTTTGTTTCACGTGAATTCTTTATATTATATAATAGATATAAAATAGGCAAATCTTTGCTGTAGAAGTACCTATTTTTATTGATAATGATTCAGATGAAGGATATACTTCACGATGTTTAATTGGCATTATTTTACAGATGTTTTATTATTTATTTATTATTTTTATCAATAAACATTAATTTAGTTTAATAAATAAACTCCACTCATTAATCATTTTAATTAGTTATGCATATCTATTAGTTAATGTGATTTAATATTTAAAGATTATATATTGATTTACACATTTCTTACTTTAAATAATTATAAAATAGATAAGAAATTAATGATTGGATTGGTAAGTACATTTATTGTTATATGTTGCTTTCTTTATATACAGTATATTTAATAACCTACATACATATATTATAAGAGATTTTGTGATTTATTATAGTTAGATGTTTGGTAACTGATCAAAAGATCATTGTAAATATTTTAATGGTTATACATAATAGTTATCTTGAATAAAATTCATACTTGATCTATTTTAATAATTTATAAATCATAAATATTTTAGTACATTCAAAGCAAATAAAGGTTGTTATCATTAGATGCTAGTATATAATTTTAAATTATTACTTATTGGATATTTAATATGATAATTTATTATTTAATTAGAAAGATAATAAGTTTATGTAATTATAAAATTGATAGTTATATTCATTGTGAATGATATTTGATTATACTAACTAGAACAATTTATTGTGTTTAAATTTGAAGTTCATTGTTGTAGTCTATGTTTAATTTAAATCTTAAGCTTCTAATATTTGCTTGATTTAAAATGGATTGTTAGTAATACAATGCATATTGTAGTTAGTATAATTTAATGTTTAGGCATTGTTGATTAGAAAATAATTTGTTACAATTTGCTAGCTGTATTCATGAAGGCATTCAATTAAGAATTTTTTATCTAATTTGTATTGTTATGATTTGTAAGCTGTAGTTTGTAGGGCCATTTGAAGTGTTGATTTTCACTTTTTATACCATTTTAAATTGATGCAAGTTGCAAGGTATACCAAATACATTGAATATTGTACATTTTGTTTCATTACAATTTTAGCATTTTAAACATTCCGACCCTTACAATTTGGCACTTTCAATTGAGGACTTGAATGTGGACTAGTTGATGAATCTTGCACATCTGTATTTTTATGCCATTACAATATGTATATATTGAATTAAATATTTCCATGGGTTTTTATTATAAAAAAGAATAGAAATAAGAAGATATAATATCTATCTAAACAGAGATAAACTTTAACTTTTGATATTGCCAAGAAATTATCAATTACTACTAATTGAAAATCCCTGATATTAAGTTTTTTTCATTAATCTATAATAACACTTCTGTTTGAGTTTCTTTGTTGAAGTAAAAGAGGTCTTTTTTACTTCAAATCCAAATTCTTATATGGATTTGAACCCAGAAAGCTATTTTATAGATATGAGAATGTGAAAGAATAGAATCTTTCTTGACATTCTGCAAATATTATTTTAAACTTCTCCAGAGAGTTCTATATGTTGAATTCTCTGGAGAAGATTAAAATAATATTTGCAGAATGTAAAAAGGTGCTACATAATATTCTCATACCTATAAAAATAGTTTTCTGGGTTTAAATCCATTCAAGAATTTGAGTTTGAAATAAAAAGGACCCCTTTTACTTCAACAAAAAACTCAAACAAGGTTAATCCGAAAAAAACTCGGCTAGTCACAAGGATTGTCACTTAGTAGTAATTGATAACTTCTTGGCAACATCGGTGATTAAAGTTTAAGTTTATCTCTCTGTTTACATGGATACTATCTACACATTTCTATTCTTTAATATATATGTATAAATACCAAACAAATTACATGAATTTTCTCAATTATTTTTTTTTATATATGAACTCAATAAGTATACTTATATCAAAAGATCACTAGCAAGTAATTCTTGAAAAACCGTATTAAAAGAGTTTAATTGATTGTTTCATAACAGTAATGGAAACAATATAAAAATAATTAGAATAGATATATAATATTTATTGGAGTTATATAAAGAAAATAATATATTTTCAATAGTTAGAGATTTATCCTAATTTATAATATTCACATCTTCATAATTGCAATTTTAAATTGTCTGTGATTCAAAAAAAAGTAGACATTATTTTTATATTTTTTAATTTGTTAATTTGCAATGCATACTTTCAACACGTTTTTAAGCATATACACACACCTATATACATATCTATGAAAATATCACATGTTCACCTTTTCTTGTGCGTACACAAGCTGTTTAAACAGTAGCAAATTTCTCCACACAGATGGAAGTATTATGTGAAAAAAATTGCTACTGTTTTGACATGTGGCTGTGCTAAAATCACATTATAGCATGGTTTGCTACTATTTAGAAATTTTATTAAACAAAGTGCATGTGTATGAAAAGACGACTATAGAGAATTTTAAAAGTCAAATAAGTTTGAAATAGCGCATTCTCACAAAAATATTAGTTAAAAATATGTAATAATTTCCCTAAATCAAATGAACGTATATAAATATCTCTTAAAAGTAATATCCTGATATTTCAACTATATATAGTTTATTCTGTTTTTTTAAAATCAGAATAAACTTGATATTTCGAACAGAAATTGTGAAAGAATAAAGTAGATTATAAGAAAGAAAGAAAAACTCTATGAAGACACAAATCTATAAAAGCATTGTATGATTCCTTTGTATTTAATCTCCTCCCTACCAAAGAAAGCCAAAAATTTATAATCCAAGCACTATCAGCTCATATCATAGATGATTCACGCTTACAAAGATAGTTCAAAATGAAATCGTTTGCTGCTGTGTTTTATACCTTTTATACTATGTACATATATGACTGAAACGGAAATAACTATATCTTCCAATGAGTTATGTAATGTAAATATTCTATTAAAAGACAATATAATACATCTGCCCTTTAACATTTGTCGCTCATGATTAGTTCATTTTATAATTTTAAATGAATGAATTCAATCTATTGGTTATATATATGTATGGAATAAATTATATAGGCTCACTATTTAAAAATTATAAATCTGAAATAGGGGGTGAAATTTTTATATTTATATGAAAGATTTCTATATCGTTGAGACTAACTATGTAAAAAGAATAAATTTTCGTCAAGCGTTGGTGGTCGAGTGGTCAGCACGCTGCCTTACGAGCAGTTGTCCCGGGTTAGTGGGGTCGCTTCCAGGCCGATGCTATGACACATGAAAAAAAAAGAATACATTTTCGAGAATAATCACAGGAAAGAGTCGAGATATAATGAAAAGATATTTATATATAATTCAGAAAAACGAATACAAATTTTATAGAAAAGAAAATATTAATAAAAACTGAAATATTAAGGAAAATATTGCTGTCATAGCTTTTTATTATAATTCAATAATGTTTTAATAAAACGATGTCAAAAATTATTGGTTATTTTTTTATATTGCTAATATTTTCTTGATTATTTAAACAAACTATGCTTGTTATTTATAATCTAACATGGTTAATGAAAAAGCTATTTAATATAACAATGATGACATAAATGAAAAACAAGAAAGAAGCGTAATAGTTAAAGTTATCAAAGTTTAAAAGGGAATAAAGGAATTATAGGCCATAAGATCATTTATTTTTTTGTAAATGAAAAAATTAAATTATTCTTAAAAATGGTAGAAGTGAAATTATTCCAAAATTTCAGCCTAATGAATACTTTATTACACCAAAAACATAAGTAACATATTGTAAAGGAATGTAAAGTTTAAGGGTGTAGCTGGAGAGATGAATATCATCGTCATTTTCAGGTATTAGTCATCAACAAATATATAATGAGCATGAGAGAATCATCCTAGAATAAATAAGTAGTTATAATAATAAGTTACATCAACTGCATTAAACAAGAGAAATCAACAATTATCCTTGTGACTGGATCTAAAAGAGTTCCAATATCAAGGTTTAGGCTAATTATCTAGCCACTGCCAAAATGGGCATAATATAAAAACAATCACCTGCTTGCACATACTTAAATGCTAAAGTATCTATCATAATAACAAATGTTGGAATCCTAGTACATGCTGATAATCATCAGTGGTCTACCCATATGGTAACATGAATGTATGGGCCATCTATAAATTAATTTCAAATCAATACAAATAAAGTGCAGTGAATGGACTTTAAAGTTGATCATTACTTTTGCACCATCCAGTTAATTATCTGGATGTACAAGCACAAACATATGTTCCCACATATATACAAATTAACCATTATTGATTCAGAGCCAGCTTAGGAACATAAGGATCCTAGGGACTGTAACTATAAACAAGAGAAAATATAAATGTATATGTTTAATTTACTTCATGTTAAATAGTTTTATTAAAATAAGCTACAAATCCCTTGAAGCACAATGCTATCATGAAGTCAAGTCATACACTTCCAATTCATAGAAACAGACTGCTGGAGAAATAAAGACTACTATTTTAACAATTATTTAATAAAGTTAACCAATAAATAAAATTATAAAAATATGATATGACAATTTCAAATCTAATACAATCCATACAAAAATATAATTTCATATAGAAAACAAGATTATTTCCCTATTGATTCTTATTAATTAATTAACATTTATTTTAAATGAGTTATTCCCTCTTTTTAAAAATTAAACCTAGAACCAATCACAATGAAAATGGGAAAGTCCTATATACTTCCACATATTGGGAGGGAAAATAAAATTTAAAAAAAAACATTTTTTAATAAAAAATCTAAAACAAAATTATTTATTATTATCAATTAAAATTTTCTTAAATTCTCCTTTATTTTATTTTAGTTTTATCTAGATGAAATTTTGCATCATGTGTAATTCCAAATTTTAAGTTTATAATAATAATTTTTAGGACAGATTAAAACAAGTTAAATTTATCCATTATTTATATTAACAGTTCTTCCATTAAATTCTTTTTGTAACTTTAAGTTTTGATTATAATAATTTTCAGATTAACATGGATTTTAACAATAATTTTTATTATAAGTTTTTCTCTTAACTTTTTATTGTAATTTCTTGTTTTAGGTTATACTAATTCCAGATCAGGCAACACATGCATCAATTTATCAATTATTTCTTCTCAGGTTAATTTTTTTCTAGAGCCCCTACTTACAGTATATTAATTTTCATGTTGTGTTAACATATGATGATGAGCCATGATTTTGTTGGACACACAAGGCTTGTTGCAAATTTCTCTCTTGGGTATTCTTCTACATTTTCATTTAGTGAAATAGGTTACATGGCGATGCAAAATTTTTAATTAAAAATTAACACATGGTTTTTTTCAAATCCATTTAAAAACATTTTAAAACAATTAGCAGTGAGAGTAGTTTTACACTAGATTACAAGCTTAACTTCTCACTGTTCTTCTTTCACAGCAGAGACTGCTACTTTTCTCAATAGTTGAATTAAGTAGATACTGAGATCTATTACTTTAACTTGCTATCCTATTTTATTTTTTGGAACAATCTTGTTATCCATTTAATCACACATAATCTCAGAGATTATAGCATTAAACATAGATAAATTGATTCTCTTTTTACAAAAAAAAAAAGTTATTTCCCTCCTTTTTTAATTAACTAAAAAAAATTCAATTATACCTTAAACATTAAAAAATTTCTTTGTAGTTATTTTTTCTTTTTAATTACTAGAAATAAACAAACCTTTAATTATACTTTAATTTAAAAAACATTACATTTTTAGAGAGAAAAGAAAGGGAAAAAATCAACTTTAATTAATTGAAAACAATATTTGTCCTAAAAAATATGAATATCTTATTTTTTTCTTTTTAAAAAATTGATAAACATATAGATATAAAATTACTAAAGGGAGAAAAAGAAAAGAGTATTTTATTCATTTTTATATACTTTTCTCTCTCTTACAACTACTCTTAATAATTATAAATATTCATATTTTTACTATTTAAACTGTTTGGAAACTTATTTAATGAATGTACCTCTTTAATAAGTTTGATAATTGGTCCAAAAACATATATAAGAAGAAATAATGTTTCTTATTCTTCTTCTCCATGTAAATGAAAATAAAATGATTATTCCAGATAGCAAACATATTTCGTCTTGATTCTATGCCTTTCTTCATTTTTTTTTCAGTTAACTATTAAGTATAAGAAATAACTCTATTATTAATATTTTCCTTTTGGATAAAATCTGATAAGCTGGCCACAATATGTATCATTCATACTGGTTTCATTTTATAATGCAGATGCAATAATGCTATAGGGCATTCAGGTACATCTTACAGTTTATGAATAACTGGAGATTGATCTTCACAATGCCTGAATATTTATACTTGAGTCAGGCTGGGATGGGATATGGATGGCCTGTTCAGATTGTCTCCATTGTTAGTCCTATGAAATATGTTTGTTTTCTCTGAACTACTAGTGTCTTTTTTTTCATCTTTTCTTTTGTGAACTATAATTACTAATCATTAAGAGCTATACTATTTACATTGCCTCATTTAATGTTCTTTGTGACCCCTTATTTTTAGAGTTGGAGCCAGAATTCCCTCTTCCCACTCCTAGAATTTTTTGGCTCATGTTCCAAAAATTCAGCAATTCTGCTACTTGCTCAATAGCTTTCCTGTCAGCACATATGATCATATATTTTGCCTTATAAGGCATTTTATAGCTGATAACTCATATTATTTGATTATCTGATAGACTGCAAGTGGTCAAGATTTTCAAACATAAACCCTGACATCAAAAAACAATATGGTTTTCCCTTATACCTATTTTATATCTTTCTTATGATACCTGATATTAGATACCACCCTGATGCTATTTAGTTCAACATTTATGTAGTACACAACTTTATACCCTTGGAAATCTTTGTTTTTTTTGGACAAAGATTTTCATCTGTAATTTGCTGATCCCTGAAGGTCAACAAATTTTGGGAAGAAAAACAAAACAAAAACATATTTCAACAAAAAAAAACCTAAATCAAAATTATTCATTATGATTACATATTACTTATATTAAAAATTATTTGTAAATATGCTTATTATGAAGTTTTTTTTATTCTATATTTTTCCCAATAATTTTATGATGATTTTATATAGCTAAAATAAAAAACATAATTTAATCTTCCAAGAGCAAGTTCTCTTCTCTTTACTCTAGAGTCATCTATTGTAAGCTTGAGTAACTAATGGGCAACAAATGTTATAGTGCTGTAATATTGTTATTCCCAGCAATTTCAGGTTTTTGTGTTCCACAATGAGAACTAAAATTCAAAACTAGAACTAATACATCTAGAAGTCATCTTTTATTTATTTACACTATTCAAGCTAATAGTATAAATCTAAAAAAAAAACTCTATGTCATTTCTATCACTATCAATAAACTTATTTTTCATTATTGAAAATTTTGAGAACTTTTATGAATTATCAATCAATTCACTGCAAGATAAAGGTCTATTAAAATTTATTCTAGTTTCTCTCCATCAATTTCTTCCTATCCATATCATATCTCATATCTTTCTATATTTCATATCATTATTATTATCATGAGACACTTATAAATGAATATATTTTTATCTAATTTCAGATAAATGAATATAATTTTATCTAATTTTAGAAAAAATAAAAATTGAAAAAAAAACTTTAAATTTAATTAGAGGGATTTGAACTCAGGATTTTTCAATCTATTCATCATCCACTCCATTTTAAGCAACGGATACACATGACTTTTGATGATGATTAATGCTAATAATGTTATATTATAATTACTTATAACAAGTTCCAATGCTAATTCTTTGCTCATTTTCTGTGCTTTGGTGGATGACTTTATTTATGAAGGATGATGATTTCCATTACCCCTGCTACTGCTTCTGCTTGTACCATTATAATTTATATTATTGAGATTAATTAGTGATGTATGATGTATGTAATATTCTGAAACCATCTATTGTAAGCTGCAATAATTAATGGATACTTGATAGTATTTAACTACTTATGGTATAGTTGGTGTTTAAGTATTTTCATTTCCAGACTTTTCTCTGGTTATTGATCTTTATCAGTAAAGTTTCCATTGCTTACTCTGTCTTATTGATTGCTTTATGTTGAATATAAGTAGAAAATCAGAAGATGTTTTGGTGGCCCTATCTCTTTATTTTATGATAAAACTCTAAATATAAGATGCTATACTATATTATGTTAAGGGAGTGGCAACAATAGTAAATTATTATTGATGATGATTTGCTGCCTTTCATCATTGACTCTATATCTTTCTCTTAATAACAATATTCTAATTAGGGAAATAAATGAATTAGGTACATTTTTATGCAGATTTTGTGTGTGTGTGTTTTTCATCTTTTCATGAAATTTAACATTTTAATTATAATATTATTATAAAAAGGCATTATAATTGTGATTTAGGATCGAATTCCATATAGAATTGAAGCTTCCCCAAGCAATATTAGATACCAGATTCAAATGATCTTTTTCTAAGATCTCTGGATAAAGCAATTAGTATATCCATCTGGTATAAATATGATCATCCAATTAATAAACATCACATGATCAACACCTCTTATGCTTGTGTATAACTGTTGTTAAAACAGGCAAAACTCACCAAACGTATTGCCAAACACAGCAAGCTGGAGGGTTGCATTAGATCCTAAGATCTAGGTGCAGTGCTGTCAGATCCAATGCTTCTCATTGACGAAGGCCACAAGCCTGGGGATATTGGATGAGTAGGCACTAGATGGGGATTTTATGCACAAGCCTTCTGGCATCCATTGATTACTCTAGCTTGCTGTGCATGGCAATATGTATAGTGAGTTTTGCCTGCTTCATCCAACTACAAAGTTTAATCTAACAATATTAGTTTTTCTATTAATTGATCATGAAGATGTTCAGATATATCAAAAATTTTTCTTCCTACCATATAACCTGCAAGCGAATTAGCACATCATTAATTGAGCATTGTTTTTGCCATGACAATAGCCACAAGTAGTGCCAAAGTTTTTCCTGTTGAATGTGTTTTTTTTTATATATTTAGCAATTCTATAAGAAACTTTATATGGTGCAAACAATGCTTTTGATGTTACAGACATGATTTTTAAAAACATATTTTGTTGTTTATTCAAGATATCTAATTTCCTTTGAAAAAATTCTCTTGATGTGCCAATGTGGTTGGCATGTAGTTTTTCAAGATGATGTTTTATCCTATTATGTTTATCTTCACTATGAATATAGGTAGAATTTTAAGTCTAATATTGCATTCTACTGGTATTAGCACTTTTTCATAGATGTTTATTTTTTATGTTTACATCTGTGGCTAGATAATTTGTATTTTCCAACTTTCATTTATTTTTTATCATTATCATTAATTATATTTCATATTTTTAGTGATAAGATAGATAATCCCACACCACTGTCAATTTCCATATTTTTTTTCATTTACAAATGTTCACATCTAGCATTATCTATCTGATATCCTCTTTTCTCCTCACTCCATCTCTCTTGATTTAAAGTTCAGACATGGTTGAGCTTTTAAATTATTATCTTTTTGACAGAAGGTGTGAGCTAAATGGTCTTTAATATTACATGTAGGTTACTTTTCTATTTTAAATTGGTAAAAAAAAAAAAAACTAATGTGGCCTTGTGGGCTTTTGCACCACAACAATAACAAATCAGGTTCTCCTTTATGGCTTTTTCAGGTTTGTTAAAGATTTGTGCTTTATTCACATAAATCTTAATTATTCTGCGCACACTTTGCAACTTGAAATTCTGATATATTGTATAATACAATTTCTTGTGCAATATACTTTGAAATTGCTATTTTATACATCAGGTCTGGTTCCCTTAAAACATTTTTTCTGAAATTAAGATCTGACATTCCATATAACAATTAACAATTGGCCTAACAATATTTCTAGCTCAGTAAAAAATGATGTGGTTTAGTTACTGTTTGCAATGCTAAATTATAATCATGATACAATTCACAAGGTAACTGTTTCCTCATTCTAAAATATAGGTGTTATATCCACTTCAACATAGTTGAAGTTATACTTTTAGAATTTCAATTAAATCTTTATATGGAGCATCCTTGAAACTTTTATGATCACTTAGTTGTTTATCTATCTATAGAATGTCACTACCAGCAAGAAATAAATGAGTAGACATTTTGACTTTGCCATCGTCAATTTATTTATGAACATGGAATGATCGATGTGCTTCACATGTGTTTTATATGACTGCATTATTTACATTGAATTTATGAATATCATGAATCAACAATACCATCATTATTTTTACACTGTTCCACTTGATTAGCATGCAGGTTGAACATTAATTATGGATTTGCACCATTTTGCTGTTGCTTACGACACTCTGCTATTACTATTTCCACAACAGGTTCTATTGTCAATTGATGACTATATTGTGCATCAGGTATTCTGTCAACTATGTCACTCTGCTGTGAACTTGGAGATATTTTCAAAAATATCAGCTGATCAAGCATCTACTTTAAATAAATAACAACTACAGCAAACTTTAAAACTCAGCAAGTTCATTTACTGACAAATGAAAATAATAATAATAATAATAACAACAATAACAACAACAACAACAATAATAATAATAATGATGATGATGATGATGAAATAATAATAGGATTGACTTTATGTTTGGAAAGTGATCGATAACAATTTGGCATGTGGAAATAAATTATCCTCACACACCCTGAATATATAATATAGTTCATTTAAGTTGCGTTCTTATTATGTCATATTTTGAACACAATGATATAATTTATCCAAGACATTAATACCAACTTTAATCAGTATTTTACTTAGGATGAACTATTTCACTCACTGTGTATTTTAACTCTATACAAATCTCTGACTTAGCCCTTGCATTTGTTCTCTCTTGCAAGAAACTTCATTATCAATCAACTTGCCATCACAGTTTTTACTGCTATCAGTTTATATTTAACAGTTACACTCATTAGAATATCTTAGTATATGCAAGGTTATTCCAGTAGAAGCTATGGGTCAACAGCACAGACTTTTACTATGTCATGCTAATCTTACAGGAATTAAAATAAATCCTAGAAGAGGTATCATCAAGACCAAATGGTGGAAACTTGAGGTTGATGCCTACAGAAAGCAATTTGTTGATGAATTGATGAAGGTTGAAGACAAAGAAGAAGGGGAAGATCTTTGGACAAGTACTGCAAATAACATCTGTGTAATTGGGGATCAAGTTCTTGGCCAAACGTCGGGTGTGATAAAAGAGAATAAAGAGACTTGGTGGTGGAATGCAGAAGTGCAGAAAAAAATTGGGAATAAGAAAATAGCCAAAAAGGAGTGGGACAAAGATGGAGGGGAAAGTAGTAGGGTCAAATATAATATAGCAAAGAAAGAAGCAAAGAAAGCTGTTGCCAAAGCCAAGTTTGACGCATACTCAGATTTATATGAAAGTTTAGAGAAAGAAGAAGGAGTTAAGAAGATTTTGCGTATTGCAAAACAACGAGATAAGAGTGGTAAAGATACTTACCAAGCAAATAGAATAAAAGACTCTAACAATAAGGTGTTGTGTGGCAAGAATGAAGTCATAGCTAGATGGCAGCAATATTATGAGCATCTACTAAATGAAGAAAACTTTGATTGACAAGGGATTTGGGACTCCAAATTCGGGCCCACTTTAAAGATCAGTAGGGAAGAAGTTAGACAAGCAGTCAGAAGAAGAAATGTGGGAAATCGGTGGGTCCAGATAACATCCCTGTAGAGGTATGGAAGGTAATGGGAGAAGAGGGAATCACCTTTCTGACCAAACTTTTAATAACATCATGATCACGGAGAAAATGCCAGATGAATGGAGGAGAAGCATTTTGGTTCCAATCTATAAGAATAAGGGAGATATTCTAGAATGTAGTAATTATCGAGGAATAAAGCTGATGAGCCACACAATGAAAATATGGGAGAGAATAATAGCAAATAGGCTACGGCAGGAAATAGACATCGTGAAGAACAGTTTGGTTTTATGCCAGGTAGAGGAACCACAGATGCAATTTTTGCACTGGCAACTTATAGAAAAACATAGAGAAGTCAACCAAGAAATTGTTCTAATATTCATTATTTGGAAAAAGCATTTGATAGAGTACCTAGAGATGAACTTTGGAGATGCCTAAGGAAAAAGCTGGTTCAGGAAAAATACATTCGTCTGATTCAAGATATGTATCAAGGCTGTCAAACCAGTGTGAGATGTAGTTCAGGAGAAACAGACTCATTTCAAGTGAAAGTGGGTGTGCATCAGGGATCAGCCCTGAGTCCCCTACTATTTAATATTGTTATTGATGTCCTAACAGAGGATATTCGTAGGGAAGCACCCTGGAACATGATGTATGCCGATGATATAGTGATTGCAACTCAAAACATCAAGGAAGCTCAGGATAGGATAGAAGAGTGGAGGAAAGCACTGGAGGAAGGAGGAATGAGAATTAGCAGAAATAAAACAAGTGCTTTTCTGTGGTAATGGTGGAGGAAGCATTTTGTTAGGGGGAAAGAAGTTGCCTGAGGCTGAAAAATTTAAATATCTCGGGGCCTGGATGAATAAAGATGGATCACTGGATGGAGAAGTTGTTGGGAGAACTCAAGCTGGTTGGAATAATTGGAGAAGGGTCTCTGGGATACTCTGCGATAGGAGAATAGGTGCAAGGTTGAAAGGAAAAGTATATAAAACTGTGGTGCGTCCGGCACTGATGTATGGTGCAGAAACATGGCGATCACTAAGAAAATAGAAGACAAGCAATGTGTAACAGAAATGAGATGCTTAGGTTTGCCTGGGCTCACTAGAAAGGACAAAGGAAAATGAAGTAATTCGAGAAAATATGAGAGTGAGAATGATCAGTGAAAAATGAAAGAATCAAGGTTGAGGTGGTTTGGTCATGTTAAGAGAAGAGAAGAAAATTACATTGGAAGGAGATTTTGGAGATGGAACCACCGGGGAAAAGACCCAGGGGTAGACTAAGATCAAATGGATTGATCGAGTGAGAAAGGATTGCGGAGAGACTTACGGAGGAAATGACTTTAGACGGTAGCCTGGAGGAGACGCAGCACTTGATGGGGATAATCAAGCTGGGAGAAGAAGAAGAAGACCATTAGTATATCTTAGCTTTATTTATTATTCATTTATTGTCATGTATGCTAATTTTTGGTATACATCTATATTATATATATTAGTCTGACAGTGATGAAAGTCACTGGTATAAACAAATGTGTATAGAAAGATCAAATTAAACACATTTACAAATTTCTAAAAAGGAAATGAATTAATTTTATAAATGAATATTAGATAATATTCTGATGAGGAGAAAGTTATTAGTCAAAATGTTAGTTTTGCAGTTAATTTTACAGCCAAACAATGACGGTATTTCATTCAGGAGTGTCTAAAGAGAGTAGCCATTCATAGAGGAACATGATTCGAGATAAGAAAGTTCAGTCCATAGTAGTGATGCTAAGAAACAACATTTTGTAAATGGACAGAATTTTCATGGTTCAACATGTGTATTTTTTTTTTTAGTTTGGTTACTACTTTGTTAAAAGTTTACTTATTGGAAGATCATTTCTTGCAAAAACCTAAATGTGTATTTGTTTCATTTCCCCTTAATAAAGTTGTAATCATAAATTTAAATGCACATTGATTACGTAAGTAATATTTACTAAAGCTGTAAACCTCAAGAATATGCACATGAAAATGTGAAGGTAGGGACCTCTTCGGGTCTTAACCACAAGCTTATGCCTTGGAAGAAAAGAGGGGAATCCCTTTTTTACTTCAACCTTCTTTCTATATGAATAGGTGAAGCTGAAGCGGTTAGATCTAAGAGCGTGAAACTATTCAATACTTCACTGATTAAGTCCACAATTCCTATTACACATTAATACTTGTGAAATCTTTCAATTTACAATGAGTCAATGAAAAGATCTTATAGTTAGAAATCTATTACGATAATTTAAAGTTGTAATTATAAATTTATTTAAATGCACATTGATTACGTAAGTAATATTTACTAAGGCTATAAACCTCAAGAATATGCATGTGAAAATGTGAAGGTAGGACCTCTACAGGTCTTAACCACAAGCTTCCACCTTGGAAGAAAAGAGGAGAACCCCTTCTTTACTTCAACCTACTTTCTATTTTCATGCACATATTCTTGAGGTTTACAGCCTTGTAAATATTACTTACATAATCAATGTGCGTTTAAATAAATTTATAATTACAACTTTAAATTATCATAATAGATTTCTAACTATAAGATCTTTCCATTGACTCATTGCAAATCGAAAGATTTTGCAAGTATTACTGTGTAATAGGAGTTGTGGACTTAATCAGTGAAGTATTGAATAGTTTCACACACTTAGATCTAACTGTTTCAGCTTCACCTATTCATATAGAAAGTAGGTTGAAGTAAAGTAAAGAAGGGGTTTCCTTCTTTTCTTCCAAGGTGTAAGCTTATGGTTAAGACCTGTAGATGTCCCTACCTTCACATTTTCGCACACATATTCTTGAGGTTTACAGCCTTAGTAAATATTACTTAATAAAGTTATACATGCCTATTTTTCAAAATAAAAAATCTTTATTAGTTTAGATGGTGGACAATAATTTCTCACAAAAAATGTAAATGTGTATTAGTAGACATTTGTATCATTTGCAATAAATAAAGTTATAAGTCATTGTTTTTCCAAATAAATATTACCAGTCTGAAATCTCACCACCAGATTAATATGTAAGTACCTAATTTTCTAGTGCACCTCTTAGTGGAGATAAATAATAATAATGTGCTCTCTGCATGAAATTTACATATTTTAGATAAATTTTATTTACAATATATATATATATATGCACAGTCAGTCTAAGTTAATTTTTTAAAATTTTGTAATTGTTGTATCCTGTGAGCAGCAAGTAAATAATTGACAAAAGCAGAATTGAGATGGTAAGCTACTAGTTTAATTTAAATAACATGAGCATATTTACAAATGTACATAGCCTATTTAAGGCACATTAAAATAATAAAAAGTCATAGTGATCTGCACATAATAAACCCTAGTCCCGCTTTTGAACTTACAGAGTCAGGATACATTAATACCAGAACAATATAGACCATGTTCTGGAGATTTATATACCCCTCAAGACTTCTGGAATCTTTACAAACTTTACCAGATATGGTGCTTTTTTACATACCTTACCATATGTGACATTTTTTTCAGTTCTTTGACCTTATAAGGCAAGGTATCAACTCTGTGACCTAACAACATTGGTACCCATTGATAGTTACATTGCTAAACATTTATTGTTACATAGTTATTTATGTAATCATTATATATATAATTATTTCACACAATCATTATACATAATTATTGTACAAAGTCATTATTTTTATTCTACACAATTATATATTTATTGTTACACACATATATATATATATTTCTTATTTGACCTTGATCACTGCACTAATATTTAAATTTTTTTACTATAACCATTAATTCTCTGTTTATTACATACATTTATATATTTATATAACAGTAGCAACTTTATCTAAACAGTAGAAATGGAAATCATGTGGTGTTTGAATTATATCAGAATTGGCAGAATATCAGTTTTAGTTGTATGAAACCCTCTATTATATAGTATGTAACAATAAAAATGTGCCTATCTATTTATCCATCTATCTATCTATCTGCATAATTATCTATTTTTCCATTCTCTATCTACAAAATTAATGTTTGTTATTAGTCATTCTTCAGACTAGAATTTATCCAATAATGAATAATATTTCTGTAGTGTAATTTTCACTAAACCACACTCACGCCAACTTATGAGTGCTGGTTCAGCATGAAATGTGCATCTTGGGGATCATATATCTGTTTCACATGTTTGTCGTACGTTTATGATTACATCCCTCCACAAGGTGTTAAAAGCGGATAGAAGCCATTCCATACCTTGCAAAAGGATGGTGTAGTGAAAATTACACTACAGAAATATTCATTATTGGATCGATCTATATTTGTAATACAACTATATCGAGCAATAATAATCAATAAGTATTATAAGTAATAATAAATCTACGCACTTCTTCTTGCACTGTTTTTTAAAACAATTTTTTATTTAGATTGTTCAACAATCTCACTCAGAATTTTATTTTAAAAAAAATATATAGAGCGCGAGAACTAAAAAAATGTTGGTTTACAGTGGCATAGTTATCATAAAGCAAACCAAGATAATCGAATGAGTCCCTAGGTTTTAGGAGCCGTTTATTTTATATATAATTTCAAAAAAGTATTAAGATATACGTTATAAATATTAAAACGTGGTCTTATTGAAATTTTTCATAATCAACATTATTAAAAATAAAATATATTAATAAAAAGCATTGTTATAAGAAACAAAGTGCACAAATTAATGAGATTTATTGTTCTATTAAAGATATAAGCAGTAAAAAAGATTGAAAGTGGATGAAACGGTTTAACAAGATGATCACCACAAGAAATTCAGTCATCGCACTAATTTTGCATGAATTTAAACTATTTGTTATATGTATAAAATTGTTTGGACTAATAAATGTCAATTTTTATTAACATTTTAATAAATTTTGACGTATAATGGGTGAAAGGGTGCTTGCTTAGTTTTTAAAACTAAATTTTTTTAGATTAAGATTTACTTATTTGAAAAGGAAGAAGACAAAAGATTTTGTTTCACGTATGGGGAGACAGACTCTGTTTAAATTACAAAGAAACGCAAGTTATATTTAATCATATTGCCATGTATGGGGAATTATTTCGAAAATATTAATAATATTTTTATAACATGATTTTGCTATTAAAAAATAGCAAGGATTTTGCAAAAGAGAACTTCTGTATCTTAAATGTATCTTCTCCCGGATGTGGGTTTGTTCTCATAATGCATCTTTAATCAAATTCAATAGTTTTTTTTAGAGCACCATCATTAATGGATTATTTTTTTACACTTACATGTGATTAATTTTTTGTGGTATATAACACTGCCTCAAAGAATGCAATTATTAATCTGCATATTGCACAAATCCCAAGTGTGTTATTTAGCAAACAGTATCGTTTACAAATTTCAAGAACAGATTTCTCCACCCTAACTGAAAGCTAACTACTATAAGCATGAGTAATCAATGAACACCAAATGTTAGATATTCTCATTTCCACATCACGTTCTGACTTTTGCTATCATTAGTGAAAATTCAAACTAAAATAATGCATTTACACAACCTGGATCAGTTTTATAATTATACGAATCAGCTTGGAATTTAGAACCTCCATATTTTGATTAATTTTAGGATACTAGCTTGAATAATATAAAGGTTTAAAATGTAGTGCAGACATTAATTACAGAATTGAATTCTAGCCTTTACTGATAAGTGAAGAAGCCAGAAACTGATCTGAAAATGGAGATATCATAGATTATACTATCTAGAAACCACTGCTTATTTAATTTTCAGTAGATAACTCTAAGAGAAAGAATTCTGCTCTTGAAAGCATATTAAAAAGTCATAATGTTATTAATATTATTGTTCACCTTGGTTTGTTCTTTATAAAATAATACTATTGTTCTAATAAATCATATTATTTTTATTACAAATATTAATATCTCTGGATTTACATTGATGTTGTCATCTTTTTTATACTTTTACTTAGTTTGTTGGATATCTCTCTAATTAATGAATTAAAATAAGCAGACATAACACATATAACCCCCCCCCCCCCCAAAAAAAAAGACAAAATTGATATTTTTTATTATTTCATAAATAGGAGTTTAAGTTGTAAAAATTATATTGAAGCCATTTTCAAGTGTTACAATAATAATTAACTTTCAATGAGAGAATATGGCTGGTGGTAGCTTACAATGGAAAGCTGCAATTAGACAAGGTATAATATAAGTTGAAAGATAAATTGCAAAATGTCAAATATTAGTCTAAAAGTCTAACTTGTACTATATGTGAATGTATTTGTGTTTCTTGGATTAGTTGTAATTTCAGTATAACATTCATGCTTAACTTTTTTATTGTTGTTGCTTTTCTGGAGTTGGACAGCTATAAAACTCATTTCTAACAATCATGAAAATATAAACCATGCAAATACTGAACATAAAATTCAGAACATTTGTTAAAGAATTTCAATACATTTATAGACATTTTTTGATAGTTCATTTTATAATATTAATATTTTTTTAAAAAAAAAGTTTTGAAATTTATTAATATATATAAAAAAGATGTGAACAATTTTGGAAAAAAAAAAAAAAAAATTATTATGACGATCTGTCTGTTGAAATAGAATTGAAAAATTGAGTAGTTCTGGAAAAAAAAAATTTCCAATCAATATTTTAACTTTTAGTTTTAGTAATGGTCATAGTATAGATTTTCATTGTTATAATAATCTGTTATGTTATGCAGCTACATTAGGAGCAATAATTCATTCTCTGCCAGAGCCACCTATAGTAAGTTTAAATAATTAATGGATATTATATAGTAATACATATTGAAATTTTCTAATGCAGATATTCAAAATAAGTATGTGAGGTTTTGTTTGTCATTTTATACATTTATAAACATGCTTAATTATTTACTTACCCATACACATGGTCTATATTTGTAATATTTGAAACATATGTAAAACTGATATGTAATAAATTACATGCAATTGGCTATTAAACTTTTATTTCCTATGAGTCCATAATTCTAATATGTGGATTAGACATGATGAATCAGTCATTGCTAATGCTTCACCAATAGTATCTCCTGCTATCTTTTAGGATATGATATTGATTTATTAAAGATTATGATGCTATTAGTCATCTTTCTGTACCAATATTTGTAATGAGATTTGGAAAACATAAAGCGTTATTGCTAGATGTGATTTTTTTTACTTCTTGATAATATCTATCATAGTGACAAAGTTAGTTTTTGCAGTTGACCAGCGTATCACCAAAGAGATCCAGGAAATTTGCTTTATCTGCTATACTCTAGATATGCTTTTAGATTCATATTAATAAAATAGTATATTTGAGGGGATTTGAACCCAGACTTTCAAGCTCTTTTCAGTCATCCATTCTATTTTCTACAATTGATTTACAATGACAATATAAAATGAAATGGATTACTGAAGGAAGCTTGAAAGTCTAGGTTCAATCCCCTCTAATTACATCTAGCTTAAGTATATATACCATACTTGTATAAAACAGTATACTGTATTTACATTAAATTATATGTAATAATTAAAAAAAAAGCAAGTCATATATAACGTGACATTACTTTTATATAAGCTTGTATTTACAAAAATGCAATACAGACATACCAATTGTTCAAACAAGCTCTTAATTAATAAGTGTGGTATGAGAAAATATTTAAAATCTTTATCCAGAACACTCTAATCTCCAGACCAACTGGTTGTGAGCTTATGGCTCATGTCAGCGGAGAGCTAGAATATGCGGACACTAGATCTAAAATATAAACTCAAAACCCAGAACTTATTTTATATGTATATTTAAGTAGAAACTCTGAAATTTTCGGACATGAAAATGTCTTTAAATCCAGCTGTCTAACTTAAATAGCTATATGGGACTGAACTAAATTCAGATCTACCATATTTTAATGGCCTCAGCATAGCCAAAGCTTTAAAGGTAAAATTATAATAATTAAAAAAGCAAGTCATATATAATGTGACATTACTTTTATATAAGCTTATATTTACAAAAATGCAATACCGAGAGCATACCAATAGCTCAAACAAGCTCTTAATTAATAAGTGCGGTATGAGAAAATATTTAAAATCTCTATCCAGAACACTCTCATCTCCAGACCAACTGGTTTCGAGCTTATGGCTCACTTCAGTGGAGAGCTAGAATATTCGGACACTAGATCTAAAATATAAACTCAAATCCCAGCACTTATTTCATACGTATATTTAAGTATATTAAATTATATGTGTGAGTGAAGATTTATACATACACTGGATCAGATGTCTTTTATTGGAATTTATAAACTAGCAATATATACTGAAATAATATACTTAGAATGAAAAAGGATAATAATATATAAACATAACTATTATTTTTCCATGAAATAAACAATTAATTAAAACAAAAAGAAAAGTTTTTCTATCAAAGAAAAGCAGAAAGAGTTGATCAAACTTAAAAAAATAAAAATAAAATAGAGACCTTGACGTTGAATATAATATTATGTTGTCATTTCCAACTATAAATATAAACAAACTGTAATAAAGGAAATAAAATATGAAGAAGTAGAATGGGGAAATTTGTGACCTTGTTAATAAAGTAAATATTAAAATGGTATAATAAATATGTGAGAATTTTCTATTTAAATATGTATAATATTAACGATAAGTTAGTAAATAGAGAGATTTATGACTTCGTGATCTGTCCAAATGTTTACTCTACCCCTTTTTTTTTAAAAAATAAGTAAAATATTTATTTGGATTTACTAATGGTTACAAGGCTATTTCATTCAATAACATTTGATTAATAAATGAATATGGATTGGAGGCATACTAACTTGTTAGGTAATCATCATCATCAACCATTATCAATCCACTGCAGGATGAAGGTCTCTCCAAGTTTAATCCATCTTCTCCGATCTTTAGCTTCTCTTCTCCACAACACCCCTGCACATTTTATTATTTCATCCATCCATCTCACATGTGGTCTCTTTCTGGGTCTTTTACAATCTCTTGGAATCCAGTTTAAAATTTCAATTGTCCATCTATTATCATTTCTTCTAGCAATATGTCTAGCCCAACTCCATTTCAATCTTTTAATTTTTTCAATAAGGTCAGTAACACCTGTTTGTTGTCTTACCCATACATTGCGTTTTCGATCTCTTCTTGTTACTCCCAACATACATCTCTCCACACTCCTTTGAGTGGTCTGAAGTCTCTGTATTGCTCTTCTATTAAGTGTCCAAGTCTCAGATCCATAAGTAAGAACTGGTAAAACACATTTGTTAAAAACCATCCTTTTCAAACACATAGGCATATTTCCTTTTAGTATCAAGTTATTTCTACCAAAAGCACTCCAACCAAGTTTAATTCTATGATTAATTTCCTCCATTATGTTTCCATCTGTATTAATAATCTGACCAAGGTATTTGTAACTGTTAACTTCTTCTAATTCTTTATAATCAATCTTTATTTTCATATTTTGAGCAAATCGATTAAACATTACTTTAGTCTTTTTAACATTTATCTTTAGTCCTACTTTTCTACTTTCATCTGCTAACTCCTGCAACATTTCCTGCAGCTGTGAAGCATTATTTGCAAAAACAACTACATCATCTGCGAAATCTAAATGACTTAAATACTCTCCATTTACTTTCACTCCTTTAGTTTCCCATTTTAATCCACAAAATACTTCTTGCAGCACTGCTGTAAAGAGTTTTGGAGATATGGAGTCACCTTGTCTTACACCTTTCTCAATGTTGATTTTTCCAGTATCATTATGTAATCTAATTGTTGCTGTTGCATTTTTATAAATATTCTTTAAAATATGACAATATCCTGGATCTATACCTTGATGATCCAATGCTTTAATCACTGAAGAAATGTGTATAGAATCGAATGCCTTTTCATAATCTACTAATCCAAAACATAATGACAACTCATATTCGTTTGTCCTTTCTATGACTTCTCTCAATACCTGGATATGATCTATTGTACTAAAACCACTTTTAAATCCAGCTTGTTCTCTTGGTTGGTGGAAATCCAAAGTTCTCTGTAGACGAGTTGTAATTATCTTGGTAAAATTTTTATATAAAACTGATAAAAGGCTGATAGGTCTGTAATTTCTAATATCTTCTTTATCACCTTTTTTAAATATTAATATTATTACTGCATTCTTCCAATCTTCTGGTACATCTTTATCATTTAGACATTTGGTATATAACTTTGCTAAAATTGTTTCTAATTCTTCACCTGCTTCTTTTAATATATCAATTATAATTCCATCATTTCCTGGAGCCTTTCCTTTCTTCATACACTTAATTGCATGTCTCACTTCTTCATTTAAAATTCTGGGCAATTCGGAAGATGTAATAGATATAGGAGGTACTTGTTCTTTATTACTATATAATTCTTGATAAAAATCTTCTACCAATTTCATGATGTCATCTCTCTTTTTAGTAATAATTCCATCTTTTTTTCTTATTGCAGATAGAAATTTCCTACCAATACCAAAATTTTGTTTAACATTTTTGAGACTTTTATTTTCTTCTACAGCTTTCCTTGCTATTTCACAGTTATACTTTCTTATATCATTTTCAACTCTTTTCCGTACCATTTTACAAAATTCGAGATATTCAATTCTTTTTAATACATCATTTTTGTATATCTTCATATTCCTTCTTTTCTTCATAAATTCTCTAGTCTCAGTAGAAATTTTATTAGTCAATTGCTGCTTTTTTCTACCAGCTATGTTTGTTGCAGTTTTTAAAAGTGTATCAATTATTTTCATATTAATTTCATTCAAATCTGAATCATGTTCAAAATCTCCTAACACTTGAAACCTATTTGTAAGTTCTAATTTAAATTCATTAGAATGTTTCTGAAGATTAGGAATATCAACTGTAAATATTGTTTTTCTTAATAATTTTTGTCTCTCTAGTTTTACATTAACACGTAACTTACACCTTATTAATCGATGATCACTTACTGTGTTAAATTTATTAAGAACATTACAATCTTGAAATATGTATTTTCTGTTAGTCAAAATATAATCCAATTCTGCTGTACCTTCATTTGGATGCTTCCATGTCCATTTCCTTTTAACATTTTTCTCAAAAAATGAATTCATAATATAAAGTTTTTCTTTTTCTGCAAACTCCACAAGTCTATGTCCTCTCTCATTTCTATTACTATAACCAAAATTACCTACAGCAATTTCATCTTTCATTTGTCTACCAATTCTAGCATTAAAGTCTCCCATAACAATTTTAAAATGTTGTTTACTCTGATCAAAAGCCTTTTGTACATCCATATAAAAATCTTCATCACTATGAGAACTTGTTGGGGCATAAATCTGAATTATCTGCATTTGGTATCTGCTATTAAGTTGTATAGTTTGCCACTCTGTCCGATACACCATCAATCTCCACAATATTGTTCTTCCACTTTTTATTTATAATGAATCCTACTCCACTTGTATTTCCAATATGTGTGCCTTTATAATAGAGTATATGTTCACTTTTTAAATCAATTGTTTCTTCTCCTTTTCTTTTAACTTCACAAAGTCCAATAATGTCCCATTTACTATAAGACAGTTCTTCTTCTAATTCTTGCAATCTTCCTTCACTTGAAAGTGATCTGCAGTTGTAAGTACCTAAATAAAAAGTCATCATCAAATGGCAGCCTGGGTCCGCAATCATGGGATTCTTAGCACCCTCCGCTTTCGGCCACCAACTGCTGCCTTGGTTAGTGACTTTACAGCCTCCTGGGAATAAGGGCTATGCTTTATTTTTGTCTGTCATAATTGTATATATGTATTGGAAAAATATTTATCATTTACACAAACATTCATTCTGCCTTATCAGGCACTGAGAAGAAAGACCATGGTGTTTCTTGATCTTAAACTCAGAGGTAAAAAGCCAATAAACTCACCACGCTGGCTAATGCAGGTTGGTGAGCAGCCCATCCATGTTCGTATACTATATGAATAATCACATAGTAATAACAGCTGCAATAACAAGAACGTATGGAGTGGACATTAGGAATTTGCCCTGCTTGGTTCCTTTAAGCCCTCCAAGAGGAATCATAGGGTCTCCTTTCAGTTAATAGCAAACTTCTTTCTGCAGCCATTAGGTAATATTGAGTGTTATTTAAATAGTTTTCTCTGTATCTCTGGCTTTACTTCTCTTGAATTATACCGATTTCTTTCTGGGTGTATTCTAGGTTCGTGAAATTTACTGTATTCTGTGGTAGTGAATAATATATTGAGATGGACGCAGGCTATTCAATCACAATATGCTTTCAATTTTAAGTGGGCGATGACAGATTTAATATATACTTTGTTAGTCCTCCTTTTGTAGATATTGATGAGTTCCCAGGTGGCATCATAGATCGCTGGCGGAGTGATCTTTACATCTCCCTCTTTAATTTTTATAATCTTGTTTAATATCAGTGTTTGTGGTCTAATTTGTAGTCAGAAGTACAATAATGGACCTATTATTTTTTCAGTTTTTTTTTACTAAATAGTATGCTGGTGAATACATTTGCTTCTTGTAGTGCGGTTTTTTATATTTGAAAACAACAGTAACAATAACTCTTACTACTTTAAAAAAAAACTACTATTTGTTCATAATATTTGTTTATTGCATGCTTTTTTCTTGTTTAATTGTATTATTTCATAATTTTAAAAATGTCTTTTTGACTTTGTAATGTTTCTTTCATAATAAAAAGTGGTCGCCGCCGAATAGCAGCAACTTGAAACTCTATTTACTAATACCAAGGGTTTTATGTTTAATTCGGTATTATATGCATTATTGTTCAAACAACTGCAAGATAAAATATAAAATTTGTTAATTAAATACTTTTGTTTGTTTGGTCGTACTATTTGTACTCTGTAGGCTTATTTCATACTATTTGTTAATTATAGTTTCAGTATAATAAAATTGTGGTTATTACATTTTCATTTACCATTGTCAAACTCCATCCACTCACAACTTTGACGCCATCCACTTCAGATAAATACACTAATGATTATTACTAATCATTTTCTAAACTAGAGATTATCTCTAACACAGATATAAACTTTAAACCTCAGTTAAAGATTAATATATCTGAATTTTTAAATTTACACACACGGAGTTATTCACCTTTCTCTGTCCCGTTTGAAAATTGGGGGTCATTTGTCTTTTACTACACCTTTATTTATATGAATTTAAAAAGAATGGGGAGGTATGGAGGTGTTTATTACATCTATAAAATTGTAGTATTTAATAATTAAAAAGTTTTTCTTTTTCATTTTGTAGTCTTTATTTTCTTTTTAAATAGTTTTACTGTTACATTGAATAAAATACATGTATATTAAAATATTAAGAACAATAAATATTAAATATGTTTGAGTATAAAATTCTCACGTATTTATTTTTTATATCATTTATAGAATATTTTACTCACATGTTTACTGTTGTGGCTTATAATTTATTATGTTAGTAGTAATTTAAAATCCCAGAGTGCATGTTAAAATGATACTGAAGTAGCATATTGGAGAAAAAAACATTGTTAATAGGCAGATTATAACTAATTAGACTTGTTTTTATTTGATTATAAGAGAAAATAACAACAACAACAACAACAAAAAAAAAAGATAGAAAAAGAATGAAAAAATTTTGGAATAGATTTTCTCAGAGATTCTCTCCCAAAAACCTTGTCAGAATTTCTCTCATTCGGAAGATATCACAAAGTATATTATTTCATCATGTAATTGTTTATGCTCAAGTATGGAAAAGTAAAACTTAGAAATGGCAGGAAATTTTCAAATATTTCTCAAAAATGTCTAGTTATTTATCACTTGGTTATGTGATGTGTTGTGATGCACTGTGGATTCTCCTTTTTGGAGTCAGGAATCTCTCAGCCACTACACCCAGAAAAACCCATTAGTCACCTTTCCTTTCCATCCCCCACCCTAAGTTTTTCACATATTCTTCTCTATTCTGCTCCATCCCATTTCCGCAACATAATCTTTGTCAACTTCATGGCCTTTATATCTAAATCCCCCTTATCTTTTCCCAACCCAGCATAAAAATCTTAAGATCCCATTTTTTGTATAATCACTTTGTTTATATTGATTCTCCCACAGCTTCATTATTTGTACCCTTTCTGTTGCAGGCATTTTCTATGCCTTCCTTACATAATTTGCAGACTTAATCATCCATATTTTTCCATTATAATTTGCAGACTAATCATCCATATTTTTCCATTTATGTGCATATTTCCTTATTGCTAAAGATCCAGTCTGAGCCTTAAACAGTAAAGTACTTTCCTTGCTATTATTGTAAATTAACTTGCATTCAATATTCTGTTTATTTTTCTCTATAAATAAACTATTTTTACTCTCCATACTAGTTCTCCATCTCTCCAACTTCCCATTTTTTATTAATGCATCTATTCTTCTATCCAATTCTCATAATACAATCATCCCACCTTTTGTATAACTATATTGACAGGATCTTTAGCAACAAGGGAATATACGCATAAATGCAAAAATATGGATGATTTAGTCTACAAGTTGTATAAGGAAGGCATAGAAAATATTAGGCATCTGTTAATTGAATGTAAATGCCTGAAAGCAGAAAGGATACAAATAATGATGTTGTGTAAGAATAAATATAAACAAAGTGATTATGCAGAAAGTGGTTTATTGGTTTTTATGCTAGGTTTGAGAAAAGGTAAGGGGGATTTAGATATAAAGGCCATGGAGTTGACAAAGATTATGTTTGAAAATGTGACGGAGCAGGATAGAGAAGAATATGGGAAAAACTTAGGATGGGGAATGTGAAGGGAAAGGTAAAGTGGTTAACAGGTTTCTCTGTGCATAGTGGCTGAGAGATTCCTGACTCCATATAAGGAGAAGTCACACTGCATCGCATTAAAATAAAATGTCTAAACTTCAATTATTATACTTACCTTAAATATAATAATATCTTTCAATAATTTCGACACTTCTCATAAATATGTAATTATTGCATATATTTGTTTATGGATAAGAGATTCTCTCAAAAAAAATCATTAAAATTTGCTAATCTTAAGAATAAAAAGTAATTGCTGATTTAATGGAGTTCCAAATATTGTCTGCAATAAATAAATCAAAAAAATAAGTATAATCAAAGGATAAATATAATTGATAATTATTTAATAAACTTTTATAACGTTTTTGTTAGTATGTAAATTTGATAATTTTAAAGAATTTTTAAACAATGAACTCTAAAATCCAGATAGGAAAATATTTCAATAGAATATTATTTAATTTGACATTGCTTTCCATAAAATACTTTGCCTTTTGAGATTCTATAATTCAAATTATACTTTATAATAATAAACAAATGCCTTATCTATTTACTTTTTCATTAAAAAAAGTTAACTTTTTTTGTGATATAAATTGTTGACTTTCTTTTTTATAGTATTTTTTAATATAAGTTACTGTTTTCTCTTATAGAGGGCAGCACATTATTCTATTATAGGGGGAAAATATAAAGAGTATCGAAATATCAACGTTTTAATAAGGAAGAGTTTGATTGACATGCACAGGATCGAATTAAGAGTTTAATTCGAGAATTGAATAAATATGAGTTAATTACGTAATTTATTATTATTATTTTTGAAATTTAATATATAATTAAGTTGGAAGAAAGTTATTATTTTTTAAACTTTAGGAATATACAATATTATTATATGGAATACAGAAGACCGTTTGATTTTTTAAATGCAGTACCGTATTTGGAGTATATAGTTTTTACATAAAAAGGAGAGGAAATGTGCTGCTAAAGGAATTAAAAAATAACATTGCATAATATAAAATAAACAGAATGACCTATATATGGATGTATTATCGTTCATGATTTGTTTGTATAATCATCGCAAAATTAATTTCTAACAGCTTTTTTTTTATATATAGTTAAATGGTCATTCTTGCTTACGAATAGGTAACTGGTGATAAAGTTTTAACTATCTTTATCATCTTTCCATCTATTACTTTGGTTAAGTAATTTTTAAAATAAAATATTTGGTTTAAATAATGAGAAATTTTTTAAAAATAAAATTTGACTTGATTTAAATAAATTTTTTTTTCATATATCAAATGCGTTGACCGGGAAGCTAACCCGGGCCAACTGCTTGGAAGGCAGCTATGCTAACACTGCCATTAAATTAAAATGAACCTGGAAAAATATTAGATTTATGATGTGTGTGACGAAAGGTTACCATGTAATTTTTTTTTTATGAATATGCAAGGATTGTGTTAGTGTGATATAGAAGATGAGAAAATGATTTATATTTGGATGTTATGAAAAATCAACTACAAATTTTTGGTAAAAGTATTGATAGATATGGAACGTAATATTTACAAAATCTGTGGATGAAAATATTAATATTAGTATAATAAAGGCAGTTGGTCAAGAGAAATATTATAAAATGTAGAAAAAGTGGCAATGGAATCTTTAGATGCAAACTATAGCCTAATTAAATAGTAAATGAAAAGATGTTAAGATAGTTAATTGGGCAAATCAATATCAGCCATTTGTAAACAAGAATGGTTATTCTAACTATAAGAAAAATAAAACACTAGAAATGGATTTTGAAATGACTACGAAACATTCATCAAACATAAATACAACCGCATGTAATATAGATTATGGTGATTCATTCTGTTTGATTTTTTTTTTTTTTATTAAGAAAAAATTTACAGTGTCAGGTAGCTGTTTGATATTTTGTAACATCTTTTAACTTATTTCAGCTGCATGCTTTTCTTTCTGAAAGCCTTCATCACTCTGTCTAATTCTAGCTCTGCACTATATTTAATCCTTGGACATATCTTACCAATAAGAAAAATCAATATTACATTTTTTTTTAAGTGTCTGAGATAATCTTTATAACAGAAACAGGAACTTTCTTTTCCTAAAAAAAATCTTGCTTAAGTTTACTATAAAATACTATTTTAGGCAATCTGTTATCGCTCATTTATTTCATATATCCAATCTACCAAAAATGTAATTTTATAATAATAGATTATAATACCTCAATCTGCAAGTTGAAAAACATTGATTGATTTCATGATTTTGCTTTCATATTTTTAGAATCTTATGAAATATTCTTGATTGAATATTTTCCAGTGCTTTTATATTACTTCACTAGGAAGTCCAACTTTTATTTCCACACAATAAATGAAGTAAAATAATTCTATTGTATAATTAATGTAGTTGCAGTAGCTATTTCACTGTGATAAAACACACTATCTTTTAATAATAAAAATACTTAATTGTAAATTATTAGAGAAAAAATATATAGTTAATAATAAATTTGGCTGAACGTTTTCGAGGAACCGTGCCTCATACTCATAGCCTTTGTGAAAATGTACTTAATATATGTAAATGAGAATATTCAAATGAGTTACTGTTACGTAGCCCATTTTTTCGAGATGTCGAAGCACGTGTCTCTTCTGTTGATTGCATGGATGTCTCTGTTAATGTAGAATGCCTCCTTTATTTTTCTCCTGTAGTCGTTTGGTTCTGAGCATAAAATAACGGGGTTAGCGGGAATGAAATTGTGCCCTGATTGTTTAGTATGTTCAAAAAATGCAGAAGATATTAAGTACATTTTCACAAAGGCTATGAGTATGAGGCACGGTTCCTCGAAAACGTTCAGCCAAATTTATTATTAACTATATATTTTTTCTCTAATAATTTACAATTAAGTATTTTTATTATTACAAATAAGGAGAAATTAAAACCACATTTATTACACTATCTTTTAATTTGCTGAAAGCAGTAGTGACACATTAAAATCTGTGCTGTACCTAAACATTTAAGTTCATTTTTCTATTTGAAAATGCCATCAGTATTGACTCACTTTCTCAAATTGATAACCATCCAAGCTAAAAATTGCTAAGGATGTTTCTTCTATCTTTGGCTAATAAAAGATTTGAATTCTTTGAACATTAATTACTTAACATAAGTCTTTATAAATTGCACTTAAAATATTAATCATATTCTGTAGATAGTCATTTGAATTGGCAAAATTATTACAATCATCAGCATATCAGTATCTATACATTTTGGTGTCATGGGTTCTTTAATAACCATAGTTACCATAATCATTTGATCAGGAATGGTATCACATTTTTATCCTTGGTTCATTAAGCTGCCTAAAAGCAATTCCAGAAACACTCATAAAAATTTAAAATCAAAATTGGAGTAATACCCATTCTTGTTTAACACTAGTTTTTATTTCAAGAGCCTCAGATTTTTTTCTACTGTAATAATATTTGTTCTCATTCTATCATGTAGAAGTTGTAAAATAAAAATAAACATTGGTAGACAAACAATTTCAGAAATGCCATAACCTGTTCAATTAATTGAGTCAAATATCTTGGACAAAATCAATATGTAAATCACGTCGTTATTGATACTTTTCTTGTATTTGTCTGCCAATAAAATCTGTGTTTATAGTATTTCTTGATTCTCTAAAACCACATTGAGACTCTGGTAACCATTTCTGATGCAGTGGATAGTAATGATATTCTGTGATAATTACTCCAGCCTTGTCTTTATTTTTTTAAAATTGGAACAATAAAAGTATTTTTAAAATCAGTCAACACAACTTTTTGAGTCCATACATTTCTAAAAAAAAAAAAATTAGTATTTTTGAAATTAATTTATCACCATCACATTTTAAGACATCCAGATACTTCATCAAGATTTACAGCTATTTCATTTTTAATATTATAAAGAGCTATATTAAGCCTACAAAATCTAAATAAATAGAAGGAAGATGCATTGGATTCTAAAGATCCAAAGCTTATCACTGATGAAGGCCGTAAGCTAGAAATCTGTCTGGAGATATTGTTAGGGTAACACTGAATGTAGATTTAATAAACATTATTATCTATCATCTATTGGTTATTAAAGCTTACATTAAATGACCTAGCAGTGATAACAGAAAATGAGTAGTTTCTGAACAGCAGTGTTTATTTTATTGGATAAATTATTAAAAGTCATTATTTCAATTTTTGTATTTGTATTCAAAATAAACTGCCTATCTGAAGTAAAATTGTTATCACATTGATGGATTTAATAGAATTATGATCTCACTTTTCAGATCCATATTACTTTTAATATATTAAAAAAGAGATCTATAATCAGAGATTAATTGTATTTTCTTCACAGTTTTAATTCGGCAATCATTTTTAGGCCTTCTTATCATTCATATAATTTCTGACTTTAAATCTCTATGTGACTGAGAAGATTTATATTCAATTTATTATTAGCTAAGTAGAAAGTGCACATTTCCTTTTATTCAAATTACTAATAATAAATATCATTGTCGGAAAAAGTCCAGATTCTTATTTTTTAATGTACGCAAGAATAGATTTTCTTGTTCCATAACACACTCTTAAAAGGAATTCCATACTTCAATCACATGACAGTTTTAATAATCTAAATTATAAATTGTAGTTTGTAATAACTATTGAAATTTAGTATAAATAATAGATACTTCATAAAAAACAAATATATTTGGAATAAGACTTATTTTTAAAAGCAACTGTCATTTTAACTTTGAAGCAAACCGGTCTATGACCTGCCCAACAATCTGTACTAATAAATATGTTATTATGAATATTCTGACTCCTAACTATAAATTAATCTATAAGATGCTATTTTAAACATGGATACATTCATGTTTCTTTATAGTGATTTTTTTGCATAAACAAATTGTTGGTAATAACCAATCCACGTATTAAGGAAAACTTCAATAAGTAAAACAAACAATGTATAATAAATATTGTGAGAATTAATGTATAGTAGACCGTCTAATTATAAAAAATGAAGGTTTTGATGACTTCTTGAATTTTTACTTAAATCCAATTCCCATTCTACCATATTCAAATATGAAAATGATTTTAATAAATGAAAATTAATATATGTGTCACAAGAGATATCCACACAAAATATGAAGCAACCGAACTGAGTTGTGATGATTTGCACATCACATTTAAATTTTGCTAGATATACCAAAAAAAAAAAAGTGTTTGTAAAATTTAGATTTCGTAAAGTTTGGTTTAGCAAGGAAAATTTTATTATATAATTAAGATAAATTAGTTAATGGATGGAAAATGAAAATAAATAAATAGTAAGAAAATATTAATATGGTATCAAAATAATGTTGATATTGACGCTAATAAGAAACAACTGTTACTTAAGACATTTAATAAATAATGAAGTAATATAAAGAAATGCAATAAAAATTTAAATGTATCATATGATATACTTAGGAATATAAAAGCAAAATAAGTTTTTTTTTTTTTTGATGTTAAACTACAGTACTATTAATCGAATCATTAGTTGCTGGAAATCAAGAAATATTCGAACATCAAAAATGATAAGAAATACTTCACTTCAGGACTTTTAATTCTTAAATCCATTATTAGTACTGTGCTAAACTATTTTGGGCATTACATTTCACTGAGGGATCCCTTATGGTTTACATGGTGATGAGTATGAAAGACTCAATTGCCAGCCAACAAAAGTAAAAATCTCACTTTGATCAGTTGAACAAATATTAAAACAGGCAAAACTCTCTATACATATTGACACTCGGTGCAAGCCAAAGTAATCAATGGATGCCAGAAGACTTGTGCATAAAATCTCCATCTAGTGCATACTCATCCAATATCCCCAGACTAGTTTCTGGCTTGTGGCCTTCGTCAGTGACTATATAAGCTAATGAGCTTGGATTGAAAATATTATAGTGTTTTCAATTTAAGTCTGATAGTTTTGTAGTTAAGTAGAAATAAAATGTGGCTGCTGGAGAGTTGCATTAGATCCTAAGATCTAGGTGCAGTGCTCTCAGATTCAAGGCTGTTCATTGACGAAGGCCACAAGCCAGAAACTAGTCTGGGGATATTGGATGAATAGGCACTAGATGGGGATTTTATGCACAAGCCTTCTGGCATTCATTGATTACTCTGGCTTGCACTGAATGGCAATACATATAGAGAGTTTTGTTTGTTTTAATAACAGTTAAGAGCAAGCATAAGAAATGGTGATCATGTGATGTTTATTGGCTTAAAACCAATCTTGCTTAATAGAATAGTGGTGGTTATGGTTATTAAAGAACCAAAGACACCAAAATGTATAGGTACTGAACTGAGTTCAGACCTATATGACTATATAAGGTGATGAGCTTGGATTGAAAATATTATAGTCTTTTCAATTTAAGTCTCATAGTTTTGTAGTTAAGTAGATATAAAAGGTGGCTTCTGGAGGGTTGTATTAGATCTAAGATCTAGGTGCAGTGCTCTCAGATCCAAGGCTCCTCACAGACAGGCCACAAGCCAGAAACTAGTCTGGGGATATTGGATGAGTAGGCACTAGATGGGGATTCTATGCACAAGTCTTCTGGCATCCATTATTACTCTGGCTTGCACTGAGTGGCAATACATATAGAGAGTTTTGTTTGTTTTAATAACAATTAAGATCAAGCATAAGAAATGGTGATCATGTGATGTTTATTGAACAAATATGATGTTCTTTACCAGTTACTTAGTGAACAAATGTCAATATAACTTTGCAAACAGCTTCCCGTTTATTCACAAGAAGTTTTTAAGTTATTTGATAGTAGCTTGGGGGATTTTTAAAGCTATTTTTTTTAAATGAAAAAAAAAAAAGAAAAGATCTTTTATGATAGAAATATTTGTTAAAATAAACCAAAATAAAAACCTTTCACTGTTTTATTTATTAAGAGTTAATGATGTGAAATCTAAACATCTTATGGTAAATAAAATAGGTGAACTTTATCTCATAACCTTTGATCTTATCAAAATTCTTTTTAACTATATATTATATACGTAATGTATTTATAAAAAAAGATCACCTCCGAAAGCATATATACTTTAGTTCAATAGTAGATAAATGAATGATTGATCAATGTAATGAAGCAAAGCTATTTTGTTGAAATCAAAAATCTCTGGGCCAACAAGCTTTAAAAAAAAAGTTGGCCATCCTATTTCTTCCATTATCATAACTTAATCTAAAGACTAAAATTTTAAATATATATTTATTTGTTCTCATTTTTATAGCATTATTTTGGCATGCTCAATAATTTTAGTTTTAAAATCATTCTTATTCAATTCCAGTATAAAAGCGAAAAAAAAAACATTTATAGATTCACTTAATTTATTTTTCATACACCAATTATTTTTGCCCTTTCTGATTGTGACTCCACTCTAGTAAAAATAACTAATAGTTTTCGTATTTTCTTTACATGGTTTACATAATAAATTCTATTAAGTTATTCCATTTAGTACAGTCTCATATTGTCAATGTTTTTGTTCAAGCTTTAAATAATAAACTACTTTCCTTGATATTATCATAAAATTTCTCCTGATAATTTTATTTCCATATATATATAGCATTTTATTTTCTATATCTGCTCTCTAAATTTGTCTTTTATTAGTGAAAATCTTATTTTATCCCAAACTTTAATACTGTAACAAAAACAATCCTTATCACATTCAGTGCTTTTTTATACAAATAAACTGAAAAATCTTTGTTCTGTTCTTTACTATATTTTATTATTAGTATTATTTATCTTCTTGTCTTATCCTTTCCATAAAATTCAATTAAAAATTCTTTTAAATATTCTCTATCCGTAAACTGCAATCTTTTGAACATTTAAATTCGTTCTTTACATTCTTCACATAAAAATTTGATCATTTTCTCTTTCCTTAAAGTGCTTCATTTGCTTTCTACATCCCAAAACATGTATTCCTATTTCTTTTTTTAATTGCCTAAAATATTAATAACTTTTTATTAAAACAGGCATACACAATTATTAAACTTCCTACGACTCATTTCTGTATAAATTTTGCCATATCGTACATATTGTTTGAAAATAATTCTTAATTTCTTTACAAGGTCTTTTACAGCATTTAACAATTTTATTTTCTAATCATAAAATACATTTTTTTATTTATCCAAAATAATTCCTAAATAATTATCTTTATTTTTCTTTTCATATTTATTACCCCCAAAAGATCCTGACATTTATTTTTGATAATTTGTCACCAAATCCACATTTTTTAAATGAAATCTCCAAGTCATTCTCTTAATCCTATTGACCTCACTATTTTCTTTAAATACATAATTTTCACTCAATCAATCAACAGCAAGATAACATCTCTTCAAATTTAATCCAATTTGTTCATCTGTAGCCTATTCATCACAATATTCTAGTTTCATCCAACCATTTCACATGTAGACTTTTTCAAGATCTTTTACAATCTCTTGAAATCCAGTTTAAAATTTCAACTATCACCTATTATAGTAATATATCCAGGTCAGCTCCACTTGTCTTTTAATCATTTAATAATCTTAGTGATATCTACTTGTTCTATCACTTATGTATTTCATCTGTAATCTCTTCTTGTTATTCCCAGCATACACCTTTCCATACTTAGTTGAATGATTCGAAGACTCTGTCTTACTCTTCTGTTAAGTGTCTGATTCATAAGTAAGAACTGATAAAACACCTTTATTAAAAATCTTTCTTTTCAAACTCATACATATATATTTACTTTTAATATTATTTTCATCAAAAGCACTCGATCTAAGTTTAGTTCTATTATTAATATCATCTATTATGTTGCCATCTGCATTACTAATGTGATAAAAATAAATGTTAGTTCTTCTAATTCATGGTTATCAATCTTTATTGTCTTTCGAGAAAAGCATTTATCTTTAGTTCTATTTCCTTATTTTCATGTAATAACTCTTGTAATATATCCTGAAACTGTGAGGCATTATTAGCAAAAAACAAACATTTCATCTATCAATTCTAAGTGACTTAAATAATGTTCATTTACTTTTAATCCCATAGATTTCCATTTTAATCCACAAAATGTTTCTTTTAAGACTAGTGAAAAATTTTTGGAGATATGGAATCACCCTATTGTACATCTTTGTTGATCTTCTTAGCATAACCATGTAATCTTATAACTGCTGTTGCATTTTGATAAATATTCTTCAGAATATATTCAGATATATATCTTGATGATGACAATGCTTTAATGAATGTAGAAATGCTTACAGAAACTAATGCCTTTTCATAATCTACAAATCTGAAGCATAATGGTAACTCATATGAATTGATTCCTTTTATAACTTCATTCAATATTTGATCTGCCTCATTGTGCTAAAATTAGCTTTAAATCTAGCTTGTTGATTAATATCCAAATTTTAAAGATTTTGTATAGAATTGGTAGATCTGCAATTTTTAATATCTTTTTTAATCATCTTAAATATCAATATCATTGCTGTAGTTTTCCAATCACCTAGTACATTTTTATCAATTTAGAAACTTGGTTTTTTATTTTTTCATGTTTCTTTTAAGATATCAATTATAATTCCATCATTTCATAGATCCTTCCCATCTTCATAGATTTATTGCATATCTCACTTCTTCATTTAAAATGTAGCAATTCAGGAAATATAATAACTATAGGGGATATTTTGTTTTTTTATTCAATCTTTTCTTTTATAGCTTTCCTTGTCAATTTATAATTATACTTTCTTTATAATTATCAATTCTTTTCTGTACTATTTTATAAAACTCTAAATATTCAATTTTATTTAATGGATCATTAAAAAAATTTTCATGTTCCTTCATATATTGTCATCTCAGTAGAAAATTTATTGGTAAATTGCTAGGTTTCTTGTACCATCTATTTTTCTTGTAATTCATAATAGAGTATTAATGTTCTTTTTATTGATTTCATTCAAGTTTGAACCATCTAATATTTTTAAATGATTTGCAAGATCTAATTTATATTCTTTGGAATATTTCTGCAAGTTAGGAATATCAACTGCTAATATAGATTTTAAATAAAATGTGTCCCTTAATTTTGCATTAATACATTTATGTTACTTCTCACTAATTGATGATCATTTCCTGTGCTGAATCTATTAAAAACATCTTGAAGTATATATTTTCTGTTAATCAAAATTTATAAATCAATTCTGATGCACCTTCATTTGGATACTTTCATGTTCATTTTCTATAGTTTTTCCTTTTTCTGCAAACTTCACATCAGTGTCCTCTTTCATTTCTATCATTATTATCAAATTTATCCATAGCACTTTTGTCTTTCAATCATTTACTAATTTTAGCATTAAAGTCTCCCATGGCAATTTTAAAATGTTGTTTGGTCTGATTAAAAATCTTTGTACATCTATATAAAAATCGTCTACATCTTCTTCAAAATGTAACTTGTTGGGCACAAACCTGAATTATCTGCATTTTTGTCTGATATACAATGAATCTCCAAAATGTTGTTTTTCCACTTTTCATTTATAATGAATTCCATTCCACTTGTGCTTTCATAATTTATGTCTTTGTAATAAAGTTTATGTAAATTTTCAAAATTGTTTATTCATTTTTTCCCCCTAACTCCAGAAAATTGAACTGCAGTTGTAAATACCTAAATAAAAGATTATCATCAAATGGCAGACTTGGTCTGCATCCAGGGGTTTTTAGCACCCACCACCCTTGGCCTCTAACTTTATAAATTTCTGAGAATAAAGGCCCTAATTTAGTTATTATGATAGTAAAAAAATTTTTTTTAAAAAAGGTTCACTCTCACACATATTTATCCTACTTAATTTTTATTTCAGTTAAGAACTATCCAATAAGAAAGATCATGATATTTTTTAATATTAAACTTAAGAAATAAACAGCAAATAAACACACTATATTCATTGATGTGTGTTGATGAGCAGACCATCCAAGTTCATATACTATATGAATAATCATAAAATAATTAACAACTGCAATGATAAGAAGGTATAGTGGATATTAGGAATTTGTCTTGATTGGTTCCTTTAAGATCTGTCTCCTTTCACTTAACAGCAAATTCTTTTTGGTGGTCCTTTTAAATTTAGTATAGTAAATTGTGATGCACTGTGACTTTTCCTTATTCAGAGTCAGGATTCTCTCAGCCACTACATCCAGAGAAACCTGTTAGCCACTTTACCTTCCCTTTCCCCACCCTAAGTTTTCCCTATATACTTCTCTATCCTGCTCTATCCCATATTCTTTATTATCTAAATCCCCCTAATCTTGTCCCAAACCCAGCATAAAAACCAAGAACCCACTTTCTATATAATTACTTTGTTTATATTTATTCTTCCACACTTCATTATTTGTATCCTTTCTACTTGCAGGCATTTACATCCAATTAACAGATGCCTAATATTTTCTATGCCTTCCTTACACAACTTGTATACTAAATCACCCACATTTTTCCATTTATGTGTATATTCCCTTGTTGCTCAAGATTCTGTTCAAGCCTTAAACAATAAACTAATTTCCTTGCCATTATCATAAATTAACTCACACCCAATATTCTGATTTAAACTCTTTTTACTCTCCATCTCCTTATTCTTTATTAATGTATGTTCATCTATCCCATTCCTTGCCACTATAACACTTAACAATTCTCCTAACACAATCATCCCATCTTTTGTATAAGTATACAGACATAAATTCTTTAATCAAATCTTCTGCATACCATACTGTCTTTCTCATCCACCTTGTTGCCTGCCCTCTACTCATAACCCAATTAAATAATATTTTGGTTATTTCTCTTATTATCCATAAACTACAATCTACTGAGAATTTTCATTTTGCATCTCTCATATAAAAACTTGACCACCCCATTTCTTCTTGATTTGCCTCCTTGACTGTCCACACATCTGCATCTAATGCATGTCTTCATATTTTTCTTTGTACTTTTTCTAAGTAATCTTAACACCCCTTTACTATCACATAACACATTACCATATGTTAATCCTGCTACTGCCCCACTCCCTTCCATACAATTCTAGCTACATCATATTTATTATATGAAAACACTGTTAATTTCTTTGTCTCTTTCTTTTCTTTGCTTTATTTAACAATTTTTTCTCCCATCCATCCCAACAATTTATCCGATTACTTAAGACAATTCCCAAATAGGTATATCTATTCATCACATTTAACTTTATATCCCCAATAAAAATTGATTTCTTGTTTCCCAGTATTAATCATCATTACTTTTAATTTTTCTTCATAAATTTAATCCCCATCTTTTTACTCACTCTTGTGTATGTCCTCAGCATAACTTTCCTTCATTTTGTGTACAAAAAGACATCATCTGCAAATAAAAGACCCAATAATGCATATACTCCCTTGCCACCTATTAATGATATCTCTACCCCTCTTCCTATTGCTCTCTCCATTTCTCTCAAATACAACAAAAACAAAATAGGTGATATAGGGCATCCTTGCCTTAGTCCCATCCCATTTTTTAATTTTAACTGATTCTATATTCCTTAATTGATAAATATAGTAATTATTTTCTTACAATCTTAAATAAGATCCACTAAAGCTCCATAAAATTCCCAAATTTACTAAACTTATCCATTCTATTTGCTCTATCATAACCCTTCTCTCTATAAAAACCGTATATATCTGTCTACCTGTATTTCTACTCATATATATGTCATGTAACTACAAATAAACTATCTACTACATGCCTATTCAATCAACAAACCTTGCATTTCTCTCATTATATTATTTTCTTCCATCCATTTTACGGCTCTTTCAGCCACCATATATGCGAAAACTTTATATAATTGATGTTACTGCTATTGGTCTATAATTACTTAATTTACTATGATCTTTACTCTTTCCTTTAAATAGTAGCCTTACTCTTGTACTATTCCAATTATCCAGAAAATCTCTTCTGAGCCGTCTTATTAAACTATGATAGGTTTAATTTTGCCATATGTCCTAAATTCATTACCATATTCATACTGCCCATTCATCTAAACCTCTTGCCTTTCCATTTTTCAATTCTTCCGACTCATTCAGTTCATTTTCTGTAAACCTAATATTTCCATTACTATATGCTTTTATGTTTACTATCACTCTTGTCCACATCTAGCATCTTTTCTATATTCATTATATTTATTTAAGATTGTCTGTAATTCTTCTCTAGAGCTACTCTATTCCCTCATCAGCTAATAATACTATTTCAGTCTCCCCTACATTCCTTCTTTTAATGTATTTCCAAAATTTTTTACTTCCATCTCTTCCACTTTTATATCCTCCAACAATTTACTATTTAATTTCATTATCTCTATAATTATCTATTTTAGCCAACTTCTATTTTTTAAAATACTTTTCCCATTTAAAAAATGTGATGATGTGATGTATTGTGGCTTCTCCTTAAACGAAGTCAAGAATATCTCAGCAATTATGCCCAGATAAACCTGTTAGCCACTTCCCCATATTCTGCTCCATCCCATTTCCACAACATAATCTTTATCAACTCTATAACCTTTATATCTAAATCCCCTTTATCTTTTCCCAAACCCAGCATAAAAACCAATAATTCACTTTCTGTATAATCACTTTTTTCACATTTATTCTTCCATAACTTCATTATATGTACCCTTTCTGTTTTCAAGCATTTACATTCATTTAACAAATGCCTAATATTTTCTATTCCTTCCTTACATCATTTACAAAATAAATCACCCATTTACATGTATATTCTCTTGTAGCTAAAGATGCCGTTCGAGCCTTAAATAATAAACTACTTTCCTTACTATTATCAAATATTAACTTACACCTAATATTCTGTTCATTTCTATATATATTTACACTCTTTTTACTCTCCATTTCCCTATTCTTTATTAATAAATCTATTCTTTTATCCCATTCCATCCTACTACAACACTCCTCTTAACACAATCATCCCATCTTTTGTACAAATATACTGATATAAATTCTTTATCCAAATCTTTTTTGCATACTGCATTACCTTTCTCACCTACCTTGTTACCTGCCCTTTACTCATAATACTTGTATAAGACAGTCGTGACCTCTGTCGGAAGACAGCCACAATTATGAATTAATTTAGTAAATAAACATGTTAGTTGTGTGTGAATATGAACATCCTTATGATCAAACACAGAAAAGATAACGAATGGATTCATATAATATTTTTTTAAAAAGTTAAACTTATTGAATCACTAAAGCATAGTTATTAAATTAATTTCAAAGATATGATGATGAACAAGAAAGTTGGCTTGGGTTCAAGATCTCAAGACTTAGTGTCATAGCATCGGCTGGGACGCAAACCCGCAATCCGGGCAACTGCCTGCAAGTGCAAGGCAGTCGCGCTGACCTCTTGACCACCAATGCAAGACAAGATCTCAAGACTTTTGAAGCTTTCAAATACAATTACTCCAAAATAAAGATGTTATACAGGTTCTGATTATTCACTCTGTTAATAGGATTATCATCATATCTATTTCAAATCAATGCTTTTATAATTAACTATTTGGGATTTATAATTAAATCTTAAATATATATCTAGATCTTAATTGCAAGATAAAGTCATAAAAAATTTAGATTGGTTATTAGTGTTAATAGGCCTACCACAAAATAAAAACTTATGATGCCACCATCATTCACTGGTGAGGAAGTTTTTGTATGATTATGATCATCAAAATAGAAATCATATAAAATAAAACAATTGCAATGTGCTTCTACTCATTAAGGATTTGTGCTGAAATTTTTCACATTGATAAAAATATATTTAGTGTACTAATTAATCTATGCAACTATATTTAATAAGTTAGAATGAAGCATGACCTCTAACTGAAAAATTTACCTCAAAGATCTGAAAGAGTGTTTGAATTTTAAAATTCTGTGTAATGTCTGAATCAAAGAGGAGGTTAAAAAAAATCAAAGTAATGAATAAAACTTAAATCCTCCATTATTTTTTATTCTTTATTAAATGAAGAAACTACATGATAGAATTCTATAACCAACTACAATAGTTGATTATCAGTTGTACTCTGCTATTCTCTAAATACAAAACACTTTAGCATCTTAATATTTCAAGTCATATGTTCTAAATAAGTTAATGTTGATTTTTTTTATTTAAGGCACAAATTATTTAGTTAATTCATATGTTAAATCTAAATTTTATATAAATGCTAAGGTTGAGCTTCAAGCTCTGTTCATAAACTAGTGAAAAAAATAAATTTAATTAAAAGAAAAGAAAAAACTAATGGACATTAATTAACTAAATCTGTGTTGAACTGAAGTAATTGATGGTACTGTTATTTATCCAGTAGTATCACTTCAGGATAAAGTAGAAGTGAGGTTTTTCAGCAAATATTAAAGGATATTACCAATCATTAAAACCGACTTCTTAATAATAAAATATAATTTTATGTACCTCTACCTATGTTGTGATTCTTTCAAGATTTATTGTTAAAAAAAATAATACCATATTTAACTAATTTGACTTAGTTAATAGACTAGATTATCATCGTTAAATTCCTTAATTGTGATGAGCACAAATATTTTAAAAATTGGCTATATATTTATTCACCACAAATAGAAGTTGGTATTCCTTAAAACATAGCATAATAACCAATCATTGCCTATTTTGTTTTCAAATAAATCCAGCATTTTTTTTGTACTTGGAAGATTTATCTGGGTCAATATTTATCTTTATAGATATATTGATTCCATGCATATTGACAAAGTTTTCATCAAATGTTTTTTTTTTATTCCAAAAGATAAACCATTAAATGTAACAAATATGGAAAGAGCTTTTAATTTCAAGTATCCCAATTCTGATCTACAATAGATTGAAAATTCAATACTTGAGGAGAAAAACAACTGATTCTATTCTATCAACAATATTATTAATAGAATCAAAGTAATTTTCTAATTTTTTCCTAACAGTTAAAGCCCGTATTCTCTCCCAAACTCAAATTCTATTTATTTTAGTTTGAAAAAATATGCATATTAACTTTAAATAAAATGTATAACAATTTCAAGATGGAAAAAGTACCAAATATAACACTTAAGAACAACCAAACATTCTTCCCTCCGATAGCTCAATACATTCTACCATAACTAATAGAATAAAATTCCTATTGAGATTTAAACTTAAGGCATTCTTCTCTATATATTATTATTGCTATTAAAAATAACTAAAATTACACACATTTCATTTTAAATCTTTACAATTAATTATATGGATAAGTAATTTAGTATATTTATAAAAGTTCACATTTCAAAACTTCATAAAAAATAATTATGGTAAACTATCTGGACCATGTTTCAAGTTACTTAAAGAATTTTTAAGAGCAATAGCATTCCAAAAAATTCTTATGGTTTGTCAGCCTACTTTTGTGTCTTCTATAATTTAGTGCAATGAATAAGAGATAAAGATTCCAAGATTGATTCTTAGCTAAGTAATATAAATAAAAAACAATTGTCTAAATGGAACAACTACCCTATAGCGCTTGAACATCATATAATTATGGAGCTATTAACCACGAATCCATTATAATTTTTATCAGCTACCATTACAAATTTAATACTTTCTTGTATTTAGAAACATGATTTAATAAGCCATGTGAACTATACAATTTCCAACATAGCTTTAAAAAAATTAGAAATGAATATTAATTTGTAAATACTGTTTGGAAGTACTCATGTAACACTATCGTTAACTATATTGTCAAATATGGATTTAACTTTAAACTATAATAAAAAGCATAGACATATATATATATAAGTTTGTACTGTGCTGGGAAAAAAAAAAAAATTATTTCAAACACAAACACCTAACAATCAGATTAAATAAAAATTTTATTTTAGAAAAAAAAAAGCTGAAGACAATTTTGCTAATTTTAATTCAAGATTAATGATATCAGATCAACATTCAATAATTAATTACTGTGTTTGGGCTATAATGGAAATAATCACTGCAGAGCAATGAGCGATCTCCGCCATTTTGAATTTCAAAAATAGCCAAAAACATCGTCTGACACATCTAAGTGATAAAAAAGTATGCGAAAACAGAAAAAATTTAGAACACGGGCCACGTGACTGGTATTGTTCGCAACTGACTGAAAAGAAATAGTTATGTCTAAACAGAAAATTTATTTCATATGTCAAAATATAAAAATAAATGATTGAAGCTATTTTTAATCTGGAATTATTCTATATTCACAACAATACAAAATCATATTTCATTAAATAAAATCATTTTAAAAACAATTAGATGCAAACTCATAAAATGTCTCAAAAAACTACAACATAATTTCCAAAGTTACTGTTTTGTAGCACAATTATTTTAAAGATAAAAATATATTCATATAGTTCTGAGAAGATACTGATTCAAATGACTTAGAATATCTAGAGCAAAATAACAATATAACTGGAAGTCATGGCTTCCTACACTGTTTAAAAATAATTAGGGTCATCTAAAATGAGAAAAATTATAACTATTTCTTATATTTTTCTACCACTGAAATAATAAAAGCACTTTATCTCCAATTCATTAAAGTCTGCAGTTTTTTGTCCTATATATTTCATATTACTTTATAATTGCTCAACAGAAATTACACTAATCATTCCAACACCTAAAATGTTAAGGTAGCAACCAAACATTATCAAAAACATCCAGTATTTTAGTTATTACATGTTATCAAAGTATGTCTTCGATACTGATACAATCTCCAATATGCATTTCCTTCTAAACTAGCAAAAATCTACAAGAAAATCACAGATATGATCTGCTCTTTCAATCATAATTATATAATATTATCTTGAAATATCAGATCCCTGGCATTAAGTGCATTACAATTTTTTATATTCAGGAATGCATAAAGTGATATATGACTTCTGGTACTCAGTAAATGCACATTAGTATTGGGATATGAAACTTATATAATGGCAAAATAAACATAATTCATACTTTTAAAACTTATATTTCTTTATTTATAGTGACAGATGAATATAAATTTAAATCTACATATTTATTGCAGAGTTAATGAATATGGATATTTCCAACATTTGATTTTTCAATAAATTTATTTTGGGGATGGAGTCCTTGATAAATAAGTTTCAATTGAAGGTGGCTCGCGGAAGTTCTTTCCTAAAACTCTATTAAGTGTAATCTCTTACTTCTTAAAATTTTTTCTAATTAGCAATAGCTTATAAAGAAAGGTAAGTATTAATTTTAGATAAGTTTTTTAACCTTTTTAAATTACTAAAGATATGCCAGACACATTACTGTAAACAAATAAACAATGAAATTCTAAAACGAAAATGGCAGTCAGCATATGATTGGCTAAAAGATTGGCAAAATAGCAAGATGAATAATATAAAAGCAATGTTGTTATACTGAATCACCATTATGTGGGGTGCTGAAACTTTTGAAGATATAAACAAAAGTATCAAATTAGATTCTTATATGTTAATATCAAGTACTAACATTAAACATAATGTTGAATATCTGACAGATCTCTTATAAATTCTTAAATATTCAGAATTCTTCAATAGAATATTAAAAACATTTATAATGTAGTATAGAATTTTTAATATTTATTGTCACGCAAATAAAATTATGGTTAATTTAAAACAAAATTTTTTTAAATTAACTAATGAATAGATATGTTGTGAATTCATCTTAATTCAGTAGTTTACCTTCAAATAAATGAATTGTATTAAGAACAGATTCAATTTACAATAAAACTAACCAATAGGATAACAATAAAAACTGGCATAAACAAGCCAGTGGGAGAGCTAGGTCAGTGAATCTGTTCATTTCCACTAAGGAGAGTGATTTCACTACAAGAAGAGACAATAACTTTCAGAAGGATAGATAACCAAACATCTGGCCAGACATTAAACAAGAAAATGTATTTAGTTCACCTACAATGAGGAAAGCTTAAACCTGGAAATAACTAACTACAACTATCACTGTACCTGCATATAAGGCAAGCCCTACATTGGAAATGTCAGGGTGTCAACAGGGAAGTAACTTCACTTCTCAAACGTTAGCTGTACTGCTACTACATAAACTTGGATAATTTGCCAACAGTAACAGAGGCAAATTAGTGTACATAAATTATTGTACATATAATAAATATATTTATTTCTTAGAGTTGGGCATTACTCTTAAGTGATCAGAAATATTAGTCCTGGCCAAACTACAATAAAAACAACTGATTTGGCATATGGGTTATTTAGATCTCTGTCATGAGAAAAAACTGGCAACTAATGTTATTGGCACGTAATAAAAAAAAAGAACCAATGATAGCAGTTGCTTAAAAATTTCTGCCAAAATATTACCTGTCTTTATCCTCAAATAATGGATTTGTCCTTATCAAGAACAGATTCAACTTACAAAGACTGACCAATGGGATTATGGTGAAAGGAAATAAATAGCCAATGATATAAAAAGGCCAATTAGAAAGCTAAGTATGTGAATCCATTAAGGATTGGGATCTCACTATAACAACTTTCAGAAGGACAGATAACAAGATAAGACATGTAACAGCTGTGTATACATTATCCACAGTACTGCAGGTTAGTTAGATAAGCTCAAGCCCGTAGCTGGAAATCACTAGCTATAGCCATCACTATACCTATGTATAAAACAAGCTACCTGTAGGGTCAGGGTCTCAACAAGGCAATAATGACACTTCTCAAACATTATGTACAGCTAATAGCTAAACTTGTATAATTCAAATAAGCAATTATGAATAATAAATTTATTTCCTAGAGTTGTTGTGTTTCATTCTTAAGTGACTAGAAATATTATTTTTGGCCATACTACAATATTGCACATAATAAAATCTAATTAGTTAATGATCTTTTAGTTTCCAATTTCAAATTGCAACAAATTCTTCGATGGCTAAAATACTTTGAACAAAACTATCCATGAAAAAAATATATTCGATATTAAAAGTTAATATCAATTATGAAATATATACTTATACAAAAGCATAATAGAGAATAGCAAAGAAATTTATTAAGACAATAATAAAAACACGTTATAATTTAATACAAATATGGAAAATTTTTTTTTACAAGTTGCAAATGAATAAACACATACATTTTACATATAAATACAATGGTAATACAACATGAAATCAAGTAAACGATTATTATTAAAAAATGACAGATTCTCGACGAAGAGTACAAATGAAAAGAATATTAGTCTAGTTAGAAAGTATTCCTAATATCTATACTTAGTAGAATAATCTTTCGGACTGACGACTAAACCTCTACCTTTTCGTGCTCCCCTGTAAACAGTTTCAATAATGTCTATCATTTCTTGACAATCTTCGATAGCCCAATTTATTTTATTATTATTACCAGTACCTAAATCAATCATGATGTGCTTATTTCGAAAGAAAAACATAACAGTGCATGGGTCGTAAAGTTCATACATCTTATTAAAATCAGGTACTTCAGTTATATCAACAACATAAATAACTGCAAAATTTTTTACTTTTTCAGCAATTTTAAATAAAACTTCATCCATTCTCATGCATGTTGGATCCCAGTCATGGCCAAAACGGATTACAACGACACGATCTTCCTCGGATAAAATGGCTTGATCAACTTGCCAGCCATTGTGTAGATGTTGAAGCATATACGACATGATTATTTACAAGAGTGAACTTTAAATTAAATATTATATAAAGATTAAAAAATAAGCATCAACTATATCCACAAAACTGAAAATACATGTTTAAATTATCAGAAACCTAAAGTTTATAAGTAGAAAGTTTCGCAAACTTGCGAACATTTCTCGAAGAAGCAACTAACGTTGCCACGGAAATTGCAACGAGATCGTGATTGAAAGAAGTATGGTATCAAAAAGAAATATATTGGTAAACAGACGTTGCCCTTATAATGTAAATGTTATCCAGCTAAATAAACGGAGAGTTATTAAAATTAATATTTTTTTATATGATTTTTTTTTTCTCGTTCTCATTTTCAAAAGTTGGATAAATTTGTATGAAAATAGTTTTATAACTTTTAATGAAAATTTTTACGTAGAAAAACGACCTTTATTTGGAGTCTAGTCGCAATGAATGTAATATATGTGCTTGTTATAATATCAGTGATAATGTTATAATCGACAAATATAAAAGATTGATAGGAAAGAAAGCTGATCGATCATACGATGTTTTTTCTTGGAGCGCCTTGTAAAAAAAAAAAAAAAGTAGTGACGATATTAAAGAATATTCATTAAACATTTTGCAATGCGTGCCCCTATAGCATACTTTATTTTAATTTTATTATAAATGGATTACTTTTTAGAATTTCCTGTTTTTATTTGATACATTTAATAATAAATACGTACATTTTATTTATTTGTGAAATTATTTTCATGCATTTATTTAATACATTTGCAGTAAATTCATTTTATTTTTTAATTTTTACTTTGTTTATGATACTATATATATTTATAAAATGGCTTTCTTAACAAAGTCGGAAGTTTGTGTATAACCTATATACCAAGAAATCATGTCAACTAAGTTAAAATTCCCTTCTTCCAAACCTCTTACATATCGCAATAAACCCATTTAATTCTTTTTCATTCTACTTTTTGTATTTTGTCTAACAAATTCTTTTAGCGAACTATAAAGTTTTGAATGACATTATTGTGTGGAGAGTTTGCCTCTATGAAAAACAGCTTATGTAAGTATAAAGAATGGAGATCAGGTGATGTTTGATGGTTTAATACCAATTCTGTCCAATAGGATTATGGGTTATTAAAAAATCAGACACCAAAGAGTACAGATGCTGAACTGAGTTCAGATCTATACAAGCTGTTGAGCTTAGCTTGAAAACATTATTGGGTTTTTATTTTGGACTCAAAGCTTTATAGTTATCTAAAAAAGTAAAAAGTGGCTTCTGGAGGGTTGCATTAGATCCTAAGATATAGGTGCAGTAGATCCAAGGCTCCTCACTGATGAAAGCCACAAGCTAGAAACTAGTCTGAGGAAAATTGGATGAGTGGGCACTAGATAGGGATTTTATGCACAAACCTCCCTGCAACCATTGATTATTTTGGCTTACATTGAGTGGCACTACTGTATGGAGAGTTTTATCTCTGTGAAAATTTTTAATTCTCTGATCAATACAGTGTGCATCACAGCAGGCACCATCCCTTTTTTCCGAATAATTCTACATATCTCATATTTATTATTTGAGAAACATGCCATATTTTTGCTCATTTCTATTCCATTTTTTTCTTCAACTATTTGTATAATTTTTTTTGCATTTAACAAAATACTTAAATACCTACACCAAATATCTCTCATTTTCAGTTTTTACTTCCTATTGAAATGGCATTCTTTATCAATCATATCGTTTCACCCACTATGTTCTATAGTAGTATAATTTTCCTAGTTTAAACCCCTAAGTTAGCATATATTAATCAAAAGAGCTTAATAAAAGGTTATACTAATATGTATATGCGTGAATCTGCATATATTTTATAAAGGTGTATTAAGATATTAGCCTATTAACTTAATAAAAAGGTATATAGAAGTGTATGTGCATATATCTTATAAATGTGTTTTGCTAATAATATAAATAATTTCTATAAATTGGGCAAACAATTCTAAAATTTAAGGGGGTAAAGTTAAACCTTACCACATATGTGAATTTTCGCACATACTTATATATATGAAATAAGCTTGCGAAGTTATAGATTTCAAACTTTGTTATTTTTTTAAATTGTATTTATTTTGCCAAGAGGATAGATAAATCTCTTGTGCTAATTAGCTCTCTTTGCTTAAATGTTATAGTTTCTAAGTTGACAGATTCGTGTATATAATAAAATGTTTACCGGATTAAAATCTGTTTTTTTATATATTTTTATTTCTTGGAAATTAGCTGACCACACCTGGGTTTTAAAATCTGTGAAAATAAGAGTGGACTTAAAAGATATTAATTTTATTTTTAGGAACAAAGAGAAGTTAGATAACTGATGCCAATTTTCTCAATTACTTATTTTTATAAACTACAAAGGTAATGGTTTTGTTTGTCAAAATTATAACATACATGTAAAATAAAGAGTAAAAATTCATCTCAACTTGTAAACAAATTGGCAGTGGGGGGAGTATACTCTTATAAAAAAAACCCGATTAGAATTGAAAAAGGTCGGATGCTAGGTAATTGTAACTTGCAATGCTTTTGGAAGCTATGCCCACCTATACAATGAAAAGCCAAGGCTAGAAAACGAATCGTTGTCTGCCCTGACAGGAGACAAGTCCTCAGTGATGGGAAGCAGTTCAAACTAGCAGCCAGCCCTGAAAAGAAGGATGAACCATTCAAGCCAGAAACTGATGGGAAGCAGTTCAAACTAGCAGCCAGCCCTGAAAAGAAGGATGAACCATTCAAGCCAGAAAAGAAGTACCTCATGCCTGAAGAGAAGACACCTGAGCAGAGAACCGTGGTAAAATAAAACATAACCTGCAGAGCTCTTTAATAAACTCTCGTTATTAATTTCTTAAATACTTCTAAGCTAGCTAACACATAAATGTGCACAAACTTATTTAAACTTTATCTATTGAATAAATTCTGTAATCAAGCTAAATTGTAACTAATTCCTAAAATAATGTAACAATAAGTACTTTGTAAAACTTGCCTAACTTTTTAAAATAAACGAACTTAATAAGGTAACTCTTGTCAAATTTAAATTATAATCTAAATATCTTTCTATCTGCGATTATGTCTTCATTATATTTTATTATACTTGTTATGAATTTATGCTATGACCCATTCAGGCTTGAGGTTGATAATTTAGAGTCTTAAAGAGGTAAGGGAGAGAAATGATTAGAAGTTCTCTCTAATTAATTTATAAGCATTAAAGCACACACATGTAACTTCCAATCTGAAACCTATATGTATATTAAATAGCTATTATGTCTTAGCTGGATAAAGTAGGTTTGCTAGTACAAATAAAAATATTTATAGTTAACTAACGCAAGAGCGATAGTCTAGAGCATATTTCAATTAAATACATAAGTCCTGATTATGCTTTATTCCTCTCTAGAAATATAGTAAAAACTGTAGAGATTAATTATAAGCTAGATCATGTAATTAACCCCTTTTTTTAGCATGTTCGAGTAGGCTAACTTATGAACTGTGGTATACAATGGTTTAATGGACAGAAGCTATAGATTTAGCGCATTTTAGATTTAGTAATGATTGATGGCCATTGGCATGGTGAATGTTTCCTTATAAAGCACATACACATACTTATGCGGCTTGCTTTATTATATATGTAGTTGTTTATAGGAATTTGGTATAAGACCATTCCATATTCATAGCAGATAGATTTCCTTAGAACTGGAACACGAAGGTCCAGATGGTTCATGTTAAAGCTAATCAGATCTCCAGAACTAAATGTTCTTGTCTCATAGCAAGTCCTACGGTACATGGGAACCAATAATTGAGTTGATAAATCCTATGAGGAAACACATTTGAGATGCCATTTTAGTCAGGTTAATATAGCGCTGTAGTATCATAAACTTTGCTATGACTGATCCCAGTTCATCCCACCATTGATATTAATAAATTCAACATTGATTTGAATGCACGATCTAGCTATGTAATAATAATCTGTATAGAGAACTAATTTAGGCTAACTTCGAAGTGCCTGGAGTGATTATAATTATAAATGGTCTCTCTTGCAAGTTAACTGTTTGAAAAACTGTATAGGCATCTCATAGCATGAATTAGGCATAATCCAAGCCATAGATTATAATGTAATAATTTCCAATTTAATTGTTCCGTGCATCCGATGAGGTTCTGTAATCCACTCATCCATTGTATACTTGCGATGATTTCCAGTGCACAGAGGGATAGCTCTTTTAATAATTGTTTTAAATTTTATTAAATATATAAAATATCGTTTTATGTATTCTTTCATAGTTCGTTCCCATCCTTTTGAATCATATTAATTTTAGTTATTAAGTGAATTATATAACTATGCATTGTCATTTTGTGTTGATTTATCCAATTATTAATTATTCTATAAGCCATAGAAGTGTGTGTTTAGTTCATAACCTAGCTATAAAGTCATTTTCCCCTTGAATCTCATGTTTCACCTTTTGCTACTGCCGGCATGCGAATTAAGAAACTCCGAGTGTGGTCTCATATGTCATTCATAGGGTAGTAAGTCATGGAGTATTGGTGGAGGAGCTGAGGTGCGATCTGATTTGAGGTCTTAACCCTCATCTAGATCAGCTTTGGGGAGAATTTGCCAAGACCCTGGAATTTGTTGCATGATTGTACAAATATGACCGTTACATTATTAAATACTAAAATATTCAATTTTTTTTCTCCACAGAATTTAAAGTATATACTACTTCCTGCTTTTCTATCCTCAACTAATAACTACTCCATAACTTCCACACTGTTTGCAAAAAACGTTTTCACAAAAATAGCTGGTCATTGGTATGTATTATATGGTTCCATCTGGTGGGTAGACTTAACATGTTACAGAAGCACTTTGCAATGCTTTGTAGAATTCTTATATACTGTCTAATGCAATTTCAACAAAAAGTAATGGAAGAATTGATCAGAAAAATCCATCTAGAAATAAGATATAATTATGAGGAAAGAAAATTTTTTATTTACATCTTGCTGAAGTTGAAGACAAAATATATCTAGATATATGTTATGCAGTGACAATACTCATCATCTCTATCATAATTAATTTCCACCACTGTATTTCTATAATAGGAATATGATATATACTATATTTACATTATCTAAAAAGATTAATTAAGTAATAATAGAATACTATAACTGTCTTCCATTCTCATAACAGTTTACTTTTGCATCTAGTTTTAAACTTATTTTATTAACTTTAATGGATATTTATCATTAACATGAATTTAAAATTTTATTTTATTTATTAATAATATTTGCTATATCCTAAACAGAAGTATAAAAAAACATATCAAACCTCTATAAAGATCACATAACCACCATTTCTTATGCTTAAAAACAGTAGCAACTTTTTCTGTACAGTATTGCCACCTAGTGTAAGCTATAAATAATAAATGATGTTCATGTGATGTTATAGTAGTTTGATACCAATTTTAGCCAAACAATGTTGGTGACTATAGTTATTAAAAAAACCAAAGACACTAAAATATATAGATACTGAACTAGGTTCAAATCTGTATGACTGACTGTACAAGCAAATTAGCTTGGATTAAAAACATTATTGTGTTTTCATTTTGGGTCATAGCTGTATAGTTAATTAAAAGGTAAAGGATTGCCTCTGTAGGGATACATTAAATCCAAAGATTTAGATGCATATGCTATCAAATCCAAGGTTCCTCACTGATGAAAGCGATAAGCTAGAAATTAATCTGAGAATATTGGATGCAGTAGACACTAGATAGAGATTTTGATGAACTAACTTTCTAGCATCGCTATGGTTTGAACTACTAAGTGACAATATTATATGGAGAAAGTTGCTATTGTGTTAAATAAATATAATGGATATTGTAGAACTTCTCTTACTGGTATTAATCAAACAAAGTATTAAATTATTAACTGGTAAGAAATGTATTAATTTTTTAAAAAGTTATTATAAAATAGAGGTTAAATTATTTACATAAAAACAAAAAATTAATATACCAAATGGCAAACAACTAAGGATTAATTATTAAAGATGTAATATTAGAGTGAACCGGAAATTTACAAAATTAAAACTAAGAAAGAACAGAGAAGAACAATTAGGAAAAAGAAGTAGTAGGAAACAGCATAGTATTGAACTACCGGAGATTGATAACATGCAACTTTTTATATTATCCAGTGAATCTGACCATCTGAAGCTTTATGCAGATGACATAGATTTATTTTGGTTTATGTATGCTTTTGAAGTTTTATAATTATATGTAATTAAGATCTGATGATTACTCCAATAACATCGATTCTTTATAATCAAGAACTGAAATTGAGAAGTGATTTTGAACTTCTAAATTAATAAAACTAAATAAACTATCAAAGGAATAATGTCTACCAATAGAAATATAAATGTTTATTGATTAAAATAAAAATTATACTTTAAAGTTTATTCACTCATTTATAATTAAAGACCAGTTAAACTTACAGTAACAATCTAGTAATATATATGTGATGTAAAATGGTAGAATCGTAATATATATATATATTTGTATCTATTTTTAATGGAGCTGTTTGGACTTCTCTGTATTTTATGATGCTTTTCTTCGTTGTTTAAATCATGATCTTTTTAGTAGTGAAAACATCTTTTTGTTACTATAAGCTTGTTTCAGTTAATTTTCTTATGATATAGAGAGAATACTATTTCTTAATATACTAGATTTATCCCCTTATCTCTGATATTGAATCTCAGAAATTTGTTTGTGTTCATTGAACAGTACTAGATATTACACATATAATTTGAAAACAGTTTGCCATCTGCTCTTTATAAAGTCGCACAAAAACATTATTAATAAAAAAAATATTTCCTATCATTTTAATATGAATAAACTATTTATTGCATACATACACTGGTATTGCATAGCTCAGTAGTTAGAATAAATTGCTGATGAGGAAAAGATATTTATATTGATTTCTGAGAAGGTAAAAAAACAATTATCTCTCAATTTTTGTGAGCAACTAAGTCATACCATAAAATAAAAATTATTAATTTATTTTGTCATGGATACCTGTATTTTGTTTTTTATTTAAAAAATTTTAAAAAATGCTTTAGTTATAAAATTATAATTTATAAGTTAAGTCAACTTTTTAAATATTGTTTGCTTTACCAAAATTTGTTTAAAATTTCAGTTTCAATATTAATCTTATATTCAGAATTTATAAGGATATATAAAACCTTAACTTGCGTCATTGGCTTAATTTTATTCTCAATTTAGATTTAGAATAAGCCAGAAAATGATTTGTTGAAAATTGTGTGAGAGTAATTAATTAATTCTAGTACAAGTATTGTAAGATATGAATCTTAAAAAAAAAAAAACACCTTTATTTATCATCATCATCTCCATTGATGCTATTAAAGTTATCATTTTATCGAACCTTTAAAAACATCAGCATAGTGATTATTATTTTTGCTCTTTCTATTACTTGCACATAATTTTTTATTCGTATTTTTCCATTATCAACCAAAGGCAATGAGATAAAAATTTCTTACCACAATTAGATAGCTTTTTTAAAAAGAATATTCTTTGCACAAAGTCTTTTCGCCTATAAAAATACACAACACATTACTTCTAAATACAACATTCCTTGAGCAAAATCACCCTTAATAACTGGATAGTGTTATATATATCCATATGCAATATGAAGTGATTTTTTAAATAAATTTAGAAATTTCCATACTTAAGCCATATGCCCAGAAAACTTCTTATCTAAGTTTACTACTCTCTCTCTCTTTGAAACTTAAAACTCAGCTACTTTTTATTCGTTTTTTCAGTCCAAACATTTCTTTTTCTATGACATTTTAATAAAAACTGTTTGTTGATTCCAGTATTGTATTCCCATTTAATTACAAAAATCTAAAACAAAATGGTTACTAAATCTCTATTCCTTTTATTCCCTTTATTTTTAATTTTTTTTTGATTTTCCATACAATTTATCCTGATTTTTTTTCAATATTTATATTGCCTCTCACCTTCATATAAACGATATCTGCAAATGAAATTCTTATTCCATTTTTGCATTTTGCTATATTCTTAGAAGTATTATTGACATTACCAGCCAGGCAGCATTGGTAATTATAAGAAAACTCTAGTCTCGAGTAACACTTAACAAAAAATTTATTCACTTAAGATAATAAATAAATATAGGTAAATGAAAAGTAATACATTAATGTCCTTAGAAAATACCATGTGCAGCTTTATTGCATGAGTTTAAACACCTGCCATGCAAAGAACATGCATAATTGACATTTTCTATACTTAAGTGTCTTTAGCTAATTTGCATTTATTTGAACATATGCATATATATGATGCTAAATTTACAATACAAGTCACATAACATTATATGCTATTGTTATGGATAGATGTCTACAGTTTTTATATTGGTTCAGATTCTGCATAAATCTAAATATATTATCATACATTACTTTTATTAAAATTCAACAGCATGCATAATGATGTATGACTTCAATTAGAGGAAATTTATTCATTTATTGCCTGACCGTCATTACACAAAATATAGAACTATTTGCAAATTGCAAATATATACATATATGCGCACACACTATGCTATGATTACTACAGACAGTCCAATTCCTCTTCACTTTTGAAAAATTTGTTAATCACAAATATACAAAATTAACAAAGCGTATGCCACACTTGAATGAGAAGCTATAAAGATACACAGAAATTATTACACGCTAAGCGCATTCGAGGTCTTTTGCCTCATATTCATAGCGGTACTGTGAGCTGCAGAACGAAAAAATAGGGCAAGGGAAACAAAACAGTATGCAAAGCATATGCAAATGAACTAGATAGTCCAATGTTTGGAGATGTCAAAGCAGGTATCTCGTCTATTGATGGAGTTATTATTGCCATTAATAAAATATGCTTCTCTGATTTTCCGCTTGATGTCATTTTTCTCAATACAGACTATTTTAGGGCTGGAAGGTTCAAACAAATATCCTGTCTTCTTGGAATGCTCTAAAAATGTTGATGAATTATCATTGTTTTTCAATAGACGAGATACCTGCTTTGACATCTCCAAACGTTGGACTATCTAGTTATTTGCATATGCTTTGCATACTGTTTTGTTTCCCTTGCCCTATTTTTTCGTTCTGCAGCTCACAGTACCGCTATGAATATGAGGCAAAAGACCTAAAAAGCGCTTAGCGTGTAATAATTTCTGTGTATCTTTATAGCTTCTCATTCAAGTGTGGCATACGCTTTGTTAATTTTGTATATTAAATTATCGAATGAGAAGTCTTAAAATCTTTAATACTTTAATCACAAATGTAATATTGTAATATTTGAGGCCTACCAATGGTCTCTGACAGATCTTGGTTGTGGTATGGGTCTTCCATCTTCTTGTCAGTTACTCTGTCCTCCTGTTCATTTGTCTGTTTATTTTTTGGCATTTCTTCACTTAGCATCTTGAAAGATGTGTTAGCACACTCATCTTCTTTTACAAAAGTACTCTTTGTAAATAAGCATTTATTTTATATAGCGTATGTTTACAATTGTGTACATTCAAATATCAGCCTTTTAAGCTAATTGTGCATACACTTTGCGAGTGTTAATAATAAATGAATACTTTCTCACAATACAAGATACAGTATTTATGCAGGAATAAAAGGAATCCTCTTATTCCTATGACTCAAATGCTTATATATGAGCAAATCTGAAGTACTGGCAAGTAAAGCGTGAGGATGGAACTGTCACTTTAAATTACCATATACGATGTCTGAATGAATGACATGAGTGAAATTGTCTAGAATTTACTAAACGTCATTCCAACTGAAACTTAATCATATGTAAATAAGCATTTATTTTATATAGCGTATGTTTACAATTGTATACATTCAAATATCAGCCTTTTAAGCTAATTGTGCATATGCTTTGCAAGTGTTAATAATAAATGAATCTTTCTCACCAATACAGTACTTCAGATTTGCTCATATATAAGCATTTGAGTCGTAGGAATAAGAGGATTCCTTTTATTCCTGCATAAATACTATATGTTGTATTGGTGAGAAACTATTCATTTATTAATAACACTCGCAAAGCGTATGCACAATTAGCTTAAAAGGCTGATATTTGAATGTATACAATTGTAAACATACGCTATATAAAATAAATGCTTATTTACATATGATTAAGTTTCAGTTGGAATGACGTTTAGTAAATTCTAGACAATTTCACCCACATCATTCATTCAGACATCGTATATAGTAATTTAAAGTGACGGTTCCTTCCTCATGCTTTACTTGCCAGTACTTCAGATTTGCTCATATATAAGCATTTGAGTCGTAGGAATAAGATGATTCCTTTTATTCCTGCATAAATACTATATCTTGTATTGGTGAGAAAGTATTCATTTATTATTAACACTCGCAAAGCGTATGCACAATTAGCTTAAAAGGCTGATATTTGAATGTATAAAAGTACTCTTTGGAAAATTCAGGGCTTATTCTGATATTTCCTGATTCTAATAGCTCATTGTGGTGGGTACTTACATGGTTAATTTGTTTTATTATACTCCCACTAGCCATTTGTATTTGTCTCAATAAAAATTTAAATATTATTCCAGAAAGCCCCTTTTTTCTTAACACATCTTATATTCATATTGTACCACCAACTTAAAACTTTGATTGTCTAAGAAATTTTTGTCTTATCACAACTTTACTGATTACTAATATTGAAACATGGGTATGAAACACACCATTTTAACATTTCGGATAGTGAATTTTTTTTATAGATGTACATAATGTGAAATGTTAAGAGAACATGGCAGTCATTAATACTTCATTAACATTCTTATAGGAGGTTTTACTCAGCACTGCTTTTAATTATACTGGATTTTTGGTTAAACCATTTGATTCAGGGTGATAAGGTGGTGATAACACATGGTATGTATCTTGTTAGTAAAAAAAAAATTCAACTATGTTGAGATAAAACCAGCATTATTATATTGGTACTATAGTTTTAGGATATCTCTGACTTGTAAATATTTAATATATTCTGTGCTGGTGTTTTTAACAAGTGTGTACTCTGACCATTTAGAATATGAGTCAATCACAGTCAAGAAAATGTAGTCATCTAAGAATCTGGTGTGACCCATGTCTAGTCTTTTCCAAAGTTGAATGACATTTGGGCAAGGTTCTAATCTATTTGGAGTCAATTTAGCAGTAAATTTGTCATTTTTGTCACTGATTAACTCTATTCGATGTTCTAACTTATGCTAGCACGTATATGACAATGATAATTCCTTCATTCTTACAACTCCTGGATATCTTTTATAAAATAATTCTAACAATTATTTTCTGCCTTCAATGAGTATTGATGTGTGATCCGTCATGATGATACAATCCTTATACATTGTTGACTTTCACATATGTTCTGGGTTGGGTTTACAATACATGATAACCATTTCTTATGCTTACACAAACTGTTTACACAGAAGCTAAACTCTCCATACAGTAGCACCACCAGTGCAATCCATAGTAATCAATGAATGCAAGAAGGTTTGTGCATAAAATCTCTATCTAGTGCTACTCATTCAATATCTCCAGACTAGTTTCCAGTTTGTGGCTTTCACCAGTGAAGAGTCTTGGATTTGAGAGCACTGCATCTAAATCTTAGGATCTAATGCCACCATCCAGAAGATGCCTTTTACCTTATTAGTTAACTAATGAAAACAATAATATTTCAATTCAAGCTCATCAGCTTGTATAGTTGTATAGATCTGAACTCAGTTCAGCATCCATACTTTTTGGGGTTTTTGATTCTTTAATAACCAGAGTATGGATAGTTTAGCCTCTGTGTGAACAGTTTGTGTAAGCATAAGAAATGGTGATCATGTGATGTTTAGTGGTTTTAAACCAATCCTGCCCAATAGGATTATGGTGACCCTGGTTATTAAAAAACCAAAGATACCAAAAGTATGGATTCTGAACTGAATTCAGATTTATACAACTATACAAGCTGATGAGCTTGAATTGAAAATGCTGTGTTTTAGTTTTAGACTCAAAGCTTTCTAATTAGCTAATAAGGCACAAGATGGCTGCTGGAAGATTGCATTAGATCGAAGATCTAGGTGCAGTGCTGTCAGAGTCAATGTTCCTCACTGATGAAAGTCACAAGCTGAAAACTAGTCTGGGGATATTGAATGACTAGGCACTAGATAGGGAGTTTATGCATAAACCTTCTTGCATCCATTGATTACTCTGCCTTGTACTGGTGGCGCTACTGTAAGGAAAGTTTAGCCTCTCTGTTTTTTTCACATCATTTGTTTGACTTTTAGGTCATCTCTTTATTATTTGATACCTGGAATCATTTTTAATTCATTTGGTGATAATAATACTATTCACTGCTTTTTACTTTATTGATTCTTGATAGTTTATCTTCATAATCTTTGGCTCAACCTTGCATACATCCACTGATCTTAACAGTGGTCTGCATGTTCAAAATAATATGCTGCCAATTTATTAATCCAATGGATCATTCATTGACAAGCATGTTCAGGAGTTTCCTAAAATTCTGAACAATGGACAGTGATTTCTGTAGATTTTAAATTCATGTTTATAAACATATTGATGAAATTACTTAATAGTAAAAAATATCACCTAAGCATCTTTGTCAAGCTGATTGTAGTTTTTTTCTGTAGTTGTTAGTGTTCTGACTGTGTAAACCATTGAATATTCCCCTCCATAACAAGTTTTTAGTGTTTGGATGTGTAAACAATCAGATATTCACCTTTATAACAATGATGTGAGATAACAGCTCCTACTCCTGTATTCAGAATCCTGTTCTTATTATCACTTTTTGATTGTTGTTGTAGTGGACAAGAAGTTGACCAGAGATTTTTTAGCTTCTGTGAATTCTTTGTTATGTTCTTCATTCCACTTCTATTGCTGTCCTTTTTTTAATAATTGGTATACTGTTATCACGACATGCAATTTTTTTCTTAGGAAACTCAAAAAAATTAAGTAGACCTAAAAATGCCTGTAAATCCTTAACATTCTTTGGATTTGGAGCATGCTTCATAGCTTTAATTCTGGATGTGGATATTCCATTATGGCTTTTTGTATGTTTCAGACACTTAATTTCAGTGGTAGATCAGATGCATTTCAAAGCAATTACTTTGCATCAATTTCTCTAATTTAACACAAACTTTTAATATGTATGTTGATTATTTGTTTTCTGCTTCTGCAGTAATTAGGATATCATCAAGACAAGAAAAAATGTCTACCATCCTTGACAAAAGCTATCCATTTTTGCCTGAAACACATTTGGTGCTATGTTATCCCATAGGGTAGTTTATTGCATTTAAATAAACTTAAATGCATGCTAATGGTTAATAGTTCTGCTGTTCTGGTCTTTATAGGTGTTTTATGAATATCACCACCTATAGTAATGCTAATATCTTGAGAACATTGGGTACAGGTTATACTTTTTTGTTGATGCATTTATTCAATGTTATGCAGTTACTCCACATAGATGAATAAACCCATCTGGTTTCTTTATTGCAATGACTGGAATACTATGATAACTCTTCCATTGATGTTAGAATGCCTCTTTTAACCAAATCTTGAATTGCTTTTTCCATAATTGACTTTAAGTTGGATGGGATCTACGCACAATTGGTTTTCTATCTTTCACTAATTTAACATTGACTGATTATGTTTTAACTCTGCCAATCACATTTTAAAATAACAGTGAATATTTATCTCTGACCTTTGACTCTAACCATACTCTTTTAATTATGTTAATATGGACCCCAAAGTTCTAAATCAATTTCTGCTCAATATAGGATTAAGGTCTTTTTTCACTATATAGAGGGGTAGAAATTTTATTTTGGACTTTGCTTTAACAGGTATAGTTACTTTGCTGGGTATATTGATTTTGTTGCCATTTACATCAGTTGTTATCTTATCCATTTTCTTTAGTAATATATATTTTTTATATTTTCTCATAATATTTATCTGCTCTCTATTTCCATAGTAATTTTTTGCTCACAAATATGGACAACTAACAAAATATAGCTGTCATTCATATCATTTATATTTTTAATGATAGTTTTCATTTTGATGCTCTCTCCCCATGATTTAAAGCCTACACATTGCTTAATTTTATTATTTATTTCCTTAATTTAATGAACACATGACAAGTGTCCTATTAATAAACATATATGACTTTTTTTTTTTTAAATTTGCAGATTGTTTTAAAATTACTATTCTCTCCATAGCATTAGCATATTTAGATATCACAAGTACTCCTGCGATTTTTCTTGTTGGTTTTCAATTTTTTATAACTGTTTGGATTTTCTTCATATCTATGCTAATTTGGAATTCTTCAGCATTTTCAAGTACAACTTCATATGCTATGCATTTTTTAATCATACATTTGTATGTTACTTCTGTCTCATTCAGTAGGATTTTCCTAAGCTTACTATCTATCATATTTCATAACAGTTGATAGCGGAGCATGTTATCCAGCTTGAAGTTAAAATCACACTCTTTAGCCAATGTTTTTAGTTTTTAAATTTCTTGCACAGGGCCTGTATTTTATTTCTGAAACTGAATCATGTGATCAGTTTTGATATCATCAGTTTGAAATATATAGTCAACTTTTTAAATTCATAACATGGTATTTTCTTGAGAGATTTTGGATCACAGATTCAGTTTACTACTTGCAGAACTTTTCTGAACAACAACATTAATGCTGCTCCTTTTATCTTATCATTAACTACTTTGTTCTTAATCATATATCTCTCTACTTGTTCCACATAAATTTTCCAACCTACTGCATTGTTAATATCGATTTGCTTAAAGAACTGTTGTGTTTGGTCTGGATTACAGACCCAACCTACAGAAAATAAAACTAACACCAGTATTACAATTAATATAATATTTATTATTCACAAATATATACAATAAATTATACAGTTATAATGTGAACTCTTGGATCCAGGTCTTGCAGTGCTATTGCTTCCAGCTACACCTGCTACTTGCCTCATAGGTAGGGAGAATGACTCTTCTGGCTGTACAAGACAGCTTGCCTCGAGTTAACAATAGTCTTAGCAGTGTACAGTCCCCCTGTGGACTTGCCTAACTGTGTATACAAATAGCATATTGCTATTAGTGGTAATGCTGACTGCTGTTCAGGTTAGCAGTGCTTCCCTGGGAGAACGCGTACAGTCTTTGTAGATCAGACAGACGTTCTTCCCCAATTCTCACAAAAGGCTGATTATTTATAGCCAGATCCCTGACCTTATTGAAAACATTTGGATTCAGCAATCATCACTGCTTATTGGTCTGTATTAATCATTGACCATGTGTTTAGCTGTACATCAGCCTATTGCCCAGCAGCAAACAATGCCTAATCCGATCATATAAGAAGGAATCTGGAATAGTCCACTTCTGAGAAAAGGAAGGACTGTAACAAGAACTATATTGTAGTTCCATTATTCATGTTGAAGATCAGCCACAGCATTCTGTCACTATATACAAATTTCACTTATTGTAGATGAATATATCTGCTATACTTAGATAACTTCCTCTTACTTTACTACAATATTTCTTCTTGCACAGATTCTTGAGCTGTCAACCATACCAGTCTTCTATATTCCCAGGGGTATTATTGAAAATAGCCAGGCAGCATCAGTAACTAACTATAAGAAAACATGACATGCAAATAAAACTTAACAAAAGCTTTATTCACTCAAGACAAATAAATATAGGTAGATAAAAAATAATACATTAACAATCTTCTTAGAAAATATGCCAAAAATCTCTTGTGCAGATTTATCATATGATTATGGGACTTTAAATTTATCATGCATGCAGGTAACTAACATTGTCAGTACTTTTTAGTTGTTTAACATTTATTGAACACATTCTCTATTCACAATATACAACATATGACAATTAACTCTATATACTCTCATTATAGGTCGATATCTGGATTGTTTACATTAATTCAGATACTGCATAAATCTAAATATATTAGGATACTGTAGTTTTATTAAAATTCAAATGCATGTTATAACAATAAAAATTTTCTAGAGTGAATTCAATTAGGAAAAAATTATTTATTTGTTGGCTTACTGTAATTAAAGACCTTTATTTACAAATCCCAAATATAAACTTGTGCACAAATCTTGCTATAGTTAGTGTAGATAGTCCAATTCTTTCCCTTTTATCTAAAACTATCCTTGCACAAAATAACAATAAATTCCCTTTAGTGTTATTGTAAATCCTTTCATATTTGTTTTTTTTTTTTATAATTCAAAAATATTTTTTAATTTTTATCTATTTATAATAAGATTTCCATAAATTAATTTCTCTAACCACCAATGCATTTTTCTGTCCTTATAATTATGTAATCCTAATGCATTTTCTATATATTAATCTAATTTCTTATCCAATAAATTCCTAGAAACAAATTGTCTATCTATTAATTTTGCATACTATAAAATCTTTTCTGTGTGTTTGTTGTCATTACCACATAATCCAAATAAACACAAATTTTATTTTTTCAGTAGTAGTTATAATCTTATAAACATTTTCAATTCATTTTTAATTTCCTCTATTAAAAATTAAATTAATCTCATTTTTTCCCTGAATAATCTCATTTGCTGTCCTCAACTTACCACTATCTAAGGTAGGTGTTTTCACTATCTAAACTATTCTACATACCTTGTATTTATTACATGAAAAACATGTCAGACTTTTTAACTATTCCCATTCAATTGTGACATTTCTTCTCACCTAATTCCCAGACATGTATATTGCTTTTTTTCATTTAACAAAATATCTCTTATTTCCTCCTATTTTCCGTTTTTCACTTTTACCATTCCCATTAAATATGTGATGTCTTGTTGAAAGTGCTGCCATCTACCAATACACATAGAAAATTTGTTATTCTTGTTATAATACTTTTACTTTGCTTTTATTTGTACTCTATTTATTAAATCTCTTTTTATTTACATATATAAAGAACATCCTTTTAATATTAGAGAATAGTTGTTTGCTCATCTTTGGTATTATGCATTACTGTTTAGAAAAATTAAAGTCAGGGTGGTTGCATGTGTGTGTGTAGTTGTGTGGGCCAAAAAGCTCTTCATCATGGGGTGCCAAAATGCCAAGATAAATTAATAAAATGTATATGTAAATGAAAATGTTTACATTTTTGAATCACTTCATTGTTAGAAATAAGTTTTGAGTTTTAAATATAGATTTTTTTTTATTTGAATATGAAAGTACTTCTTTATTTAGACTTACTGTGACACTTGCTTGAACTTTGAAATATACTACTTATATACTCTACTATTGCAATAAACTGAACAGGATGACATCCTTTTATTAATATAATTAATAAAATTTATATTTAAATGAAAATATTTCCCAATCATTTTTGTTTAAATATTTTAATTTATATAAAAAGTAACAGATTACTATTAATTTATTTTAAAATAAAACATTTTACAAATATTGCTCAATTACTGTACTTCTGCATATGATGAAATTATATTTATCAGTGATATTTTACAGAGATCATGTGTTTTATTCAACTTAGGGTAGTGATAGAGTGGCTGATTATGGAATGTGGGATCCTAGGGTCACTTCTGCTATTGTCTTGTGTAAAATATTTTAATAATGATATTATCTTCCTCTCTTTTATTATGCCATATTTACACATTTTACTATATAGCTTTTATTATTTTTAATATCTTTTTTAATGCCATATTATCTTTTTACATGTTTTACTAAGCAGTTTATTCTTGCATGTGGATTTGGGTTTGTTCTCTAACTAAAAACTCATAATTGATTCATAATTCATACTATGGTTCAGATTGAAGACAGAATGAGTAAAAACATAATTTTTTAAAAGATATTACTGTACACCAAAATATTTAATTCTTAACAAATTTCATGATAACAATATTATTTAATGCAATTCTCTTGATTGTAATAAAATCCCTACATGATTCCACTAATGATAAAATATTTGAAAACTGCATTTAGTGGAACAAACGAAGTGCTTGATTCTTTTTTTATATAGCTATCCAACATAATTTATGAATAGACAAAATAAACTACAAGTATGCCTTAATGGCTTCTAAACATTTATCAAATAAACAATCTAAATATGAATATTGAAAATTTCTTTTCTCAAATATATCCTTATTGTTGATGTATATAATAGAGTATAATATATATAACAGGACTTAGTTGGTAATAAGCATTAAAAAAATTAAATAATAAAATAGTGCAAATATTTTATTATTGAACAAAACAAGAGACATTATTTTAGTTAATGGAAAATATAAACAAGTTATGTGTGAAAAGTTCTGAATTAAAAGTAACGAATAAATTTTAAATCAAGCAAATAATTTTAACAAGTTGATGCTAGTGAAATGAAAGAATTATATCAGCCATGTTATTTAAGGTTGACCTAGTTTCTTGGTCTTAATGAAATGTAAAAGTCATATCAATAAACAGTCTAAGTATAAAAAATTAAAATATTGGACTATATATATAAATAAAACACTTATTTATAAGTAAGTTTTATTTATATAATATTCAGAAGTAAAACTATATTTATTACATAATAAATTATAGTTATTAATAGTGGAAACACATGTACTTAAAAAAAAAATAGTGTAAATATTTTATTATTGAAGAAATATAACTTTGTTAATGGAAAACATGAATAAATTTATGCATGAGAGATTTTGAAGGGGTTTTCAAACAAACAAAGAACTATTTTTAATTATTTTAAAGTGATTATTGATATTCTGGTTAAACTTGATCTAAATATTGGTAATGAAGTCTATAAGCCTTTACAACTATTGTACTTCAGAGAGCATAATAGAGACAAGTCAGATTCTCTTCTTCTCACCATGCAGAATGGAGCTTGGAGGAGAAGCATTCCAGAGAATCATATTCTGCTGTAGATAATATTTTTAATAAGTAGGTAGGTAAACTAGAAATAGAGTTACTTATATAATATCTGAGTTTGACCTGAGAAGGCGAGGGGATGCAATGTTTTCATGTGTATGTGGTAGTGAGTTCTTTTAGATATGATAAAAATGCGTTGATATTTAAAAAAAATAGCTTCTTTGCAGATATTTCCTATCTTTACTAGCAATTTTACAGGATTGTCAAAAAATAATATGAAAACTTTTGAAAGAAAAAATTAAAAATTTCAAATTCAATAAATTTCCACTTATATTGCTAAATAACTATTTTTATTTTAAGGTATTATTTAATTATTATTTCAAAAATTATTTTTTTTTTAAAAGATATTATTTAATTATTATTTCAAAAATTATTTTAACATTAATTTGGTTTATTGTAGCATGTGTTTTAATCTCCAGGCTTATTTTATTGAAATAAATGAATAAAACATGTAAGTATCTATCAAACACATTAAATAACTAAAGTCATATTTTTAAGTTTTTTTTGTGAAAGTGCTGGAAAAATATGTTTTTTAATTTACAAATTTTGTTTCATAAAATAGAAGGGAAAGTTAAAATTTACTATATACAAAGGTGCATTTTACCAATGCAGCAGCACTGATGAAAGTTATTACATATGACTACTCACAACTTATTCTTGCATTCATGACATTGGTAAGAATAACATATATAAAAAGTAATTGTATGGAGAAAATAATATTTTCCACTGGAAAAATTAAAAAACCAGAAACTAAATTTAGAGCCTGATCAGTGCTATTGTGTTTATGGATGCCTCTAAAGTGATGTCAAATAGGAATTAAATGGAAACTACATATGAAACTTTTCAATTGGATAATCTGGTTCAGGCAGTGAAAGTTCTAAATCTTCTGCAATAAAATGTGTATTTAAATTTGCATTAAACTGTACCATTTTATTTGGAGAACCTAGTTTAGATGAGTCTGTGGGTATATTATGTACTTCTGATTTCATTATCAAAAGCATTGATCCCGAAATAGAAGATGGTGATATTCTTTTTTAGCTCAAATAATTTGTTTTAAATGTTGTAAATCTGCATTTTTCATATGGATCATCACACCCTAATGATGGAGATGCTACTGTCTGATGAGTATTGCTATACAATTTAGAAAATGCTACATATAAAGATTTTATCATGAGCCATGAGTCAAGTTCAGGATCTGCAAACTCGGTTAAATATTGCTCTGAATGACAGAAAGAAACTTGAAGATGAAAATAAAGATCTTAGAAATGAAAATGAGCAGCTTAAGAAACAGCTGCTATTGGCTAAAAAGCAGCTGGAGGATGAAACATTGTTGCGAATGAACTTGGAAAACAGAGATAGAATCTTCGAGAAGAATTTAATTTTAAATCTCAAATTCATAAAGAAGAGCTGAAAGAAATAAGAGAGCCGTATTTGGTTGAAATCAGTAAAACTGATAGACGTCTTCATGAGAAATATGAACAGAAATTCGTAGACTGCACGTATAATGTAAAAAAAAAAAAAAACCCTCACTCATGGAAAACTTTGCAGCATGCACAAACACATATAGAATGAAATCATATGTGTGTGTGTATTTATATAGAATTCTTCAAAGGGAGAAATATTTGTAAATACTTGAAAATATTATCAATTTGGTTTTTTTAATTGATTTTTTAAAAAAAAGATATTTGTAATTGTATTAGTGTTTTTTCTTTGTAAATAGTTCTACAACGTTATTGTTTAATTATTATTAATTTTTAAAAATCTAAATTGTCATTATATTACATCCGCATTTAATGCGTGTGCGTATTCATACATTACAGTACATATTGTTTTTTTTTATTTTTAAATCAACTTTATTAGGTTTACTATATACGTTGAAAATTATTTAAAAGTCTTATTAAAACAAAAGAGATTTTAAGTAGAAAAGCAATAAGATAGATGTTTATATAATTGAGCAATAATCAATATATATCCAATGCATATTAATCAGTATATTAATCATTATATTCCATGTAGCTGCAAAAATATTAGCTGGTACATGGGTTTGATCTCTAGTCTTAATGTTATTTAATTTTTTTTTTAGAAAAAGTGATTTAATTGTGTGTGTTTATATTTTTGTTTGAGTTATGATTAAAGGAATAAATGTTGTTTAAGAGGAAATATTTTTTAGTTGAAGGTGTATTATCCAATTCTTTTATCAATCTTGGCGTTTATTTTTTTCTAGTATAAAAATTTAGGATAGATTTGATGATGTTTATAAATGTGAACCATGATTCTGCACGGTTTAATTTCATAATGTTGATTTTTTTTTAAAAAATAAAGGTAAATTTCTGATAATTTTTTATTTTTAAATAACAGAAAATACATCCTTATACATCATTTCCCAATAAATTATGTTACTTATATCCGTCTTGTTAAATGCAGAGTAGATGTTTTTTCCCCATAATTTAAAAAAAAATAAAATTGTCTACTTATTTATTGATATGAACCCAGAGAGATATATTGATAGACAAAGTAATGAATAAGTCAAGTATCAAATTGATAGAGACATTATAGGAATTATAATATTTAGGTAAAACATTATCAAAATAAATGAAATATATAGGGTATATGAGCACAGACTTTCCACAACCTACCACTCTCCATTCTATCTCATAATACTGATACACTTGAACAAATATATGTCGAAAAGATAAATAATTACCAATATCCGTATTTCATGCTAAACCAGCAATCATCAGTTGGTCCAGATTATCATCTCTACACATAAATGTATTTTTTTTCTGAATCTACAAGTTCAAAAATATCTCCAGTATATATATTGTTATTGTTGTTGTTTTGTGCGGGGCGGGGGGGGGGGGTACAACTTGTCTCAGGCACCAAAAGATTTTGCAAAAGTTAAACATAAGTACCGTTTTAGTTTTATAATCTTAAAAGATTGTCGCAGTGTTTTTTTTTTTAAATTGAAGTAGTCAAATTGAAAAATATAGTTATTCAAATAAATGATACGATCAAACTTATGGTTGCTTTCTCTGCCTTAATATAATTTATACTTTATGTTTAAAATTACATTCACTAAGTAATAACCATTTGTTTTTCCAGTTCACGGAGCCACATTCACTCAAGATTAGTTTGGAAAAACATTAAATAAAAATAGGACAATTTTGAATTTATTCTTATATGAGAACCAATCATAAATCAACTCTGTTATTTCTTTATCTTGTGCACTAACCCAGAAATGTGGATTTGCTGTTAGCCATAGTTTTAGGTATCCAATAGAAGACTAACTTAGAACCAAATGAAGTGAATATAGAGATTCTACTGTCCTGCATTTAAACTTATAAAAGAAAAAGTACTTGGTAATTTTTTTAAAATAATCATTTTATTTTTGTAAATAATGTATTTTTACTGTGTATGTGTGTATGTATAATTATTCTTGAAAGCAGTCTTTATTCCCAAAGAATTTCTTATCAAGCCATAAAAAAATCACTTATCATCACTAATTTACTTTTAGGCAGGTCATAGTTGAGATTCATTTTAAAACAATGATTTTGATATAATGTATATCAATTGCTTTATAGGTCATGTGAATTTTAAGTACCAGATTGATAAGCAGCTTGCCATGTCTGTGGCTGATTTGTATTTTATCCGAGTAAGTGGAAAACAATTTTTTAACAGTCCAAGAATTTTTATTTCAGCTAATTGGTCCATATGTAAATGGATATCTTCTTATTCTTGGATAGAGAGTAAAATACTTTTATTAATTGGATAATATGGGTTTTTTTTCCTCATCTTTTTTCTTTTCACTTTATTTAATTGGAAATTGATGCAAGATCTTTTAGTGCTCAAACCAGTCATACTACTGGCTTTTAATTGTTCAAACTGATTTTCCTGTAAGATATAAATTATTAAAAAATTCCACGAAATATATGTTGTTTTTTTAAACTATAGTTTTTAAAGATCTTATATTAAGTAATCTTTTAAAATCAAATTCTGAACCATTAAGCTTAATGGTGATATTTGATGGACTAAAATCACTAATTCCTGGATCAATGCCAATAAAAATAGATTAATTTGATCAATTAAATAGTGCTGTTAAGTCTATCAGTTTTGTGCTGAAACATCACATCACCTTTTAAGAAATCAAACATAATTTTTTTTTGTTTAAGATAAGATAATGTTGGATTGCGTTTTTTTAAAATATAAAGTATAAATTATTAAATAAATAAAACACATTTAAGAGTTGTAATATTTAAATACAAGTATATTGTCTATAGTGAACTTAAATGTAATTGAAAGAAATTTGAACTCAGACTTTCAAACTCTCTACAGTTACCCACTCTATCTTCTACAACTGATACACATGACCACGTACATATGCAAAAAATAAATGATCTCCAATATATGTATTTTATGCTGAATTAGCACTCATCAGTTGATCCAGATCATCATCTCCCACACACACAAACACACACACATATATGTATAGAACCAGTGCTCATTTTATAGTAAAAATTGCTATCTTTATATAATGTGAGCACTGATTTTATATACATGGGAAATGATAATATGAACCAACTGTTGAATGCTAATTCAACATGAAATATATATACTGGAGAACATTTATCTTTTTCACATGTATGTGATTATCAGTTGTATAAGATGAAGTGGCCAACTGTGGGAAACTTGAAAGTCTGAATTCACATACCTTTCAATTACATATAGCGCTGTTTTTTATGTAAGTGATATTAGCGATTAAGCCAATGCACATGCACTCTAAAGATAAATTATAAATGAATACTCTCAATTTTTCCAGAGACCAGATATAGTATTTTAGAAAGAATGGAATGAATCCACCCATTCTTTCAACCCAAACATTTATGTATGGACAAATCTTAAGCATGTGGAAATGAGAGCTTGAAGGTGTTAAACGATCATTTTAAATTACATTTGTTATGTTTGAACGAATGAGACTTGCGAAATCTTTACAATTTATGACACGTCATTCTTTAGTTGAAATTAAACATATATAATGAGATATTATTTTATATAGTGCTATGTTTTTTATGTAATAGTGATATTAGTGATTAATCCAATGCATATGCACTTTAAAGATAAATTATAAATGAATACTCTCAATTTTTCCAGACCCAAGATATAATATTTTAGAAAGAATGGAATGTATATGTATAAATATACCCTCAATTTTTTTTATATAATATAAAATAATTAAATAAATAAAACATATTTAAGCAATGAAGAAAGATATCTTGGCATATTTCAAAAGATTAAAAATTATATTTCAAAGTTCTATTTAAATTTATTTTTCTTTTTTTATGTATTTGTTTTTAATTTTAATTGCCTATAAAATAACTAGTGTTGTTTTAAAAACTTTCAAACGTACAGTTTTGATTTTTTTTCTTTCTTTTATACAGTATTGTAAAGGGGATTAAACTAATATTTTAATCTTTTAATTAAGTTTATAATCTCAGGTATTTTTCAATTTTAAATAATTATAAATGAAATTGCTTTAAGGGGAGAGTAGTAATGTGTATTAAAAATATTTATGAATAATAATGGTCTTATTCATGAGGGGTATAAAATAACCAATGAATAGAATAAGAATTTATTTTCTGCTTGAAATTCCAGCAATTATTATATAAAACATTTTTCAAAAGCTCTGAAATCTACCTGGTGTAAAGAAAAGTATAACAAAAATAAATTACAATTTTTAATATTAATAATTTGTTAATATAATGCATGTTAGGGCTTGGAAAGGAGCATCAGTTTCTGAATATGTATTCACTTAACTAGTATCTACTTGAGAGAAAATCATGCAAGCCAAATCAATTCTATGGAATCATTGCAGAAATTTTGATAAAATTTTAAATTTTTGGGATGAATGAAGTATCAGATCAGATGTGTGCATAACCAATACATTCTCCATTTGATGTAGCAAATTTACAAAAGGAAAGTTGGAAAAAAAATGTTTTGAATATATGTTTTAAAGAAAGAACTATTAAGGGAACCATTTAAATATATTGTTTTGGAACAGATTCTTGAGTCTTTTTGGTTCTTTTTTTTTTTTTGCTTTATATTTTCTTCTCTTATATTTTTTAACAAAAAAAAAAACTATTGTTGATCAAATCTATATATTTGAAAATAAATTTCACTAAAAGCATATATAAAAATTACAAAATTGACTTTTAAAAAATAAAATCACTTTTGAAAGTAAGCAATAGCAATAATGTTATCAACACAAAGAAATTTATAGCAACCTTCAATCCAAAAAATGCATTTAATGGAAAACAAACAAACTTATTCTTAATGAAATCTTTTCTTAAATTTCATTAAGCTTATGTTCAAATAATGAAATAAATTATAGAAATATTTAAAAAATCAATTTTTGAATTAAAAACAATAATAAAGTTTTGGATAAAGTTTATTTTCTTTTTTAAATCATTTACATTTTCAACAGATTAATTTTCATCTAAAAATCAAATATATTTAAATAAAAGTTGTATGTAAACAACACATATTTATTAAGAATTAAATATTTAATATTTTTACAAAAAATGAGCAGTGAACAAATAAAATATATATTTATTTTTTGTTTAATATTGATGAAAAGTTGCATAAATGCAGAGTGTATTTTCTCCTAAACATAAATTTTATTTTCTCTTCTTAATATGCTGATTGCTGCTGACAATTAAGAACAATAATTGCAACTAAAATCTTAATTATTAAATGATATTCAATCATAATACTCACTAATCATTAATAGTTTTATTATTAATGATCTAAATGAATTTTGGTCATTGAAACTTTTGGAGTCTACAGCTTAAGGTTTCAGGAAAATAAATTCCTTTTTTAAATGTAGTGTTCATCTCTTATATATACTTATAATATTAATATCATTTGTGTTTTTTATTATTTTTTACAATATGATTTTTGAGAATATTGCTGTAAGAAACAAGCATATTAAATATGAATTTCATAATCAAATATATGTAACATCTGATTTTATTTGCTAATGTAGAGATCATGCAGCACATGTGTTAGGATGAAAAATCCTTACTGTTTAATCAAATGTAGTAAAAATATTTATTGACTTAATAGGAAATTAAATTTATTTGTTAAAATGATTTATCTAAAACAATACAACTACTTAAACCTATTTGGTTGATTGTATTTTAATATATAAATGGCGGTCAGAATTTTTATTTCAGTTGAAAAGACTATAAAATCAGATTAGTTATAAAATATTATACACATGAATTTTGAGATATTTAAATTTAATGATTTAAAAAGATAAAATTTTAAAAGTTAAATTTTAAAGATTAAACAAGTAGAATAGATTTAGCATAATTCAATTTTTTACTATTAAAATAATTCTGTATATAATAAAACTTATGTACAAGCTACAACAAGTGATGTGTGGGCATCATAATTCATATTTTATTATTAAAATAATTTTATATAATAAAATCATAGGCATATTCACATATGTGTCTGCATGTGTGAATGAATTTGGCATTGTAGCTTATATATAAAATGAAGATATTAATTTCCCCTTTGTCTTTTAAATAAATCTTGTGTTAAAGATTTGCAGAGGTCCCTACTGGCGTTTTTTCAGGTGCACAGTTTTAAGGTTGTAGCCTTAATATATATTACTTTGTCTGACTAAGTAATTCATTTGCATACATTACTGCATATGCATAATGAAGCAATTTCTTTCTTTTCTTTATATCATACAAATGAGAGCACTTGATTATGGTGCTTGCTTCTGAAAGTACACTCAACTATATGATATACAAAGAAAGAAAGGGTTTCATTATGCATATTTCTTATTTTGTTACTGAAGCATTATTGCAACAGATGTCATAGATTATATTTTATTTATAAATTACATTCAATATAAATGTTATTTAAAGTAAATAAATTACCACTGCATTGTTGTCATGTATTTATTAAGCTATCCTTCAGTCAAATGAAAGTGAATTTTAAGTAAGTATTCTTCACTTACATTGTTATCAAAGATTGGTAAAAATGAGGAGTTAGAATAATAAAATTCTTAAAATACATGATGTTAAAGGAGTGTAATTATCAGAGACAGCAGCCTTCAAATGTGTTTGGTAATGACAGAACTAAATCTCAATTTGAATAAATTTGCTACTTGGATATATTACAGAATACTCTACTGCACCTGCACAGCCATATTTTTAAATATAAAATAGATGAATATTATATATAAAACTCGCAAATAAATTAGGTCATGTGACATCTGACTTGATTTCTTTGTAAAATAGATGAAGTAAAGTAATTTAATCTTGATAATACAAAGTGTATGTAATATGAAACATTCATTAAAATAAGTGAATAAGGAAGGATTCTAAATATTCTTTAGATTATAAGAAAGTTGATACAGCATTTTTATAGTATGAAAACATAGTATTTAAACTTGAGACCCTTTTTATAATTAATTTAGTAAACCATGCACATTAAATTTAATGTCATAATTAAAGATTTTATATCATCTTTGATTATTTGTACCCCATGGTCTTTAACATATAATTTTATCGAAATAAATTGTCTGCAATAACTAAATTTATAAGATGTAAAAGAAATAAGATAATATCAATGTCCAAATTATCCTACATATATTTTGTTTGTGTAACACTTATATTGTAAAAGCATATAATATGTACATCTAAATTTATTAAGAATTTTTAAAAAAGTTAGAATTTTTTACTGAATCTTTCTTTGTCAGATATTAATTCCTTCGTGAATATAAAGTGAAAGCTCAAAACCTTGATGTAGTCAAACAGATTATGTTTACATCAAAGTATTGTGTAAACTTTTAAATTATGTATCAAGGTATAGTAGTAATGATTAGTTCAGAAAATGGAAGAAGCGATTATTTTCAAAACTTTGGGATTATTTTAATGAATATTTTTGCATTCTATATAAAAATTATAGTGCATTTGGTTTTCAACATAAACAACTTGAGAATGGTCATACACAATATTCATATTCAGCCTCCTTAGATATATCAAAACTAGAGAATTAGATTTGAATACAAAGGTAATAAATGCCATTCAAAAATATTATTGAGAGTCTTTATAATAGCATGCCAATATGTGAAACATTTTCTCATCCTAGGATATACTTCTTTATACATATTCCTGGGTTCATTGACTTTTGTAATACACACACACACACACACACACACAAGTAAATTTAAAGTATCATGACTCTCCAATACAACCCCTTTTTTAGTAAACATGCAGAAATATATAATAATGGTCATTGTTTTACTGTGAGTTAAAAATCCTACAATAAAAATATAGATAATTTATATATATATATGTTGAGATAAAATGGTCTCATGGCACTCACAAATGAACGAAAGACAAAATTTACATATTTATTTAAAATATCTGAAATGGCTTAGATATTAATTAAGTAATAATATTTGATATTTTTAAAAAGAATTGTAAATTATTTAAAATCAAACATAAAAAAGGGAGATCTATTTAATACAAGTATTTTTATTAAATATATTTCTGATTTTAAAGAAAATGTAAAATTCTTACAGTAACAAAGAAAGAAAACTATTTTTGGATGAAACAAGGTTATTTTTTCTTTATAATGTACATTAATTGTAGTTAATCTTATTATCTGTTTTTATTTCAAGGATTAAGATATTTTAAAACTTATTTTGATAATAAATGTTAATTGAAAAATAGGATAATTGTAATTAAGTTTTTATCTTGTTTTTATTAATCAAGAAAAAAATAACATTGTGATTGTTTTGACTTTAAATTTGTCTGTTTACTTTAAATAATGGATTCAAATTTTTTGAATTAGGAGAAGTTAGAGAGAAATTGGTGTGAAAGCAGAAAAGTCAGCTTGGTACTAGTTCCACATTGGTCAAGTTTAAACTCCCTTACAACTAATGAATATCTTTGCTGTAGTATTTTAAAGCCCAAAATGTGTGTCATAGACTGTTTGTGGACTTCATGAAATTATAGAAAAGCTGAATGAAATTAAGGATTTCCAGTATTTATTTTATGTACGATGTCACAGACATGATAATAAGAAGTTAGCACATTAGTCTTGAGACTCCAATATTGTATTTTACCTGTATATTACTTTATAACTACATGGAATCAAGAATGAAAGAAATATACAGACAGTATTTATGAATAAATATATAAAGCACATATGGATAAAATTGACTGAAAAGTAAATTATATAAATTGATAATGATATATTATTTCAAACATTAATTTTTCAGATAACAAAAATCTACTTCTACTTATTGCCCAAAATAAAAGGATTAAACCTCACTTGTACTGATTTATGAACAAACAATTTTTGAATAAAATTAAGGCAATTAACAGATAGAAATAAATTTGAGAAAATTTTCTTAAAGTTATAGAACAAAAGTTAAAAACAACAGTATTTTCAAATGGATTTTCAAAGAAGATATGTGGATGACCTATTCATTGCTTCTACTTCAGAAGTCATCACACAGATCAAAATTGAATTGGAAACCAACACAGCACTGGTTGTAAATGTCACAGTTAAAAATGCACATCAACAAGTTAAATACTTTTTTTTTATGTTAACATCCAAAGATAAAACAATCTTTGTCATTACATCATGGCCATCAAGCTTCTAGAGATCAGGTGCCACATATATCCCCATTATAATGCATTCACAGAATACAAACTATCTGGCTTATCATTGTTTTTACACAGAAACAAACTACTATGCAGAACTGAAGCAGACACCAAAGCTAATTTAACAAAATACAGGGATGACTTACTGAATCTGGGATTCAGGCAAAGCACCATCGACAAAAAAAAAATTACACTTCCAGAATAAACATCTCAATGCTCACAGCAAACAAGATAAACCTAGACTGCTGCTTCCATATATCTCCAATTTACATAGTAAATTACATTCTTTCCTCAATAACAGATATAAACTTTGCTTCCACATTCCCCCAAATTCCAATAACTTAATCAATAACATTAAAGATCAAATCCCACTTTTACAGACCCCTCACAAGGTATACAATATTGCATGCCCCAACAACATTTGCAAAGGCTCATACTATGGAGAAAGCAGAGCATCCTATCTATTCGGCTGGCACAGCACAGATACTAATATAACAGAGCTCTCAATCAACCCTCTATTTATTCAGTTTTTATTCAGCACTAAAACACATGCTAGCATGAGTGTATACCAGACAATTCCACAATCATATGCAGAAAGAGGCATGATCTCAAAAGAAAAGTTAAGGAAGCCTACTTCATCTCCAGAGACAAAGACACCATCAATAGGAAGGACACATGCTATGTTTTATCAAGGAAATGGAATGTCTAGCATAATCAACACAAATTTGCATTTCATCAAGCTCATTAACAGTTAAGCTATGATTATGAAGGCTGGACCCTTTGAAAGCGCTAAGCATATTTATTCGTGTTTATTTATTAACAATTTACAGCTTTGAGGACAATTGCACTACACACGCAAACGGACTAGTATATATATATATTCCCTCAAAGTAAAAAAAAAAAAAAAAATTGGCTAAAGAAGATAAAGTAATATTTGTTTATCCTAAAATCTTTTGTTTGCAATTTAAGAGTGTTGTGGCAAAGAACCATCAAGGGATTTGGGATGAAATTAAATGGTTCTTTTTTCTTTTTTTTTAAATTTTTTTGCTTACAATTAGGAGTGGTAATAATGATTTTTTTTTTTTTTTCATATGTCATAGCAGGAGTGGTAATAATGATTTATAAGATAAAAATAATTAAAATTCATGTATCTTTTTATATTAGAATTTACACATGCAATTTGCATGCATTTACCATTAAATCATTTACATATTATCAACATTGAATAATATTCATTGGTTTATTAATGCCAGAAACATTTTATATTGTTAGACATACAGTTATTAAACACCGTTTATAATTTGTATATTATTGTAAACTATAAATATTTACTGCTTTGGTTTTTAATTTATTGAAATATTTTCAGGTATTTGTAAACAGTCAAAATCAGAATAATTTATTTGTATTGCAGAGTAATTTAACAAACCATTAATTTTTATTATCATTATTTCTAATCAATAAATTTATTAATCATTAGTTTAAATTATTCCAGTGAAGTTATTTAATGCTAGAATAAATTAAATTTTATATCTGTGTATTTTCTCTTGTTCACAATCACTAAGATTCATGTTATCCCAAAGTTAGTTTGGACATAATGTTATGCATGTATATATATTAATATTATTTTCTTTAGAATTAATTAAATCATACTAAGGCTATAAAAGTAACATTTAAAGTTCACACACTTTGCAGATTGTTTAGCTAGTTTAGAGATGGCCAGTACACTCAAAATATAAACATTAAAGATAATCAGCATTGATACAATGATCACAACATTTTTTGATATGTTTATTACTGTAGTTATTCTAGCATTTAAGTATGAACATGCAGATGAAATATTGATTGCTTTTATAATATTATGACCAAAGCTTGGTATTAGCTACATAATGATTAGTCTGATTTTATAATGTATCTCTTAAATTCAGTTACAAAGAATTTCTGATGATGCTATGTTTATCATTTATTATATATTGCTTATATATTAGTTACTTCCAATGTTGATTCTTTGCAAATTTCCATATTCAGTAAAATCAATCAGTGTGGATAAGTGAATGTCTGCAATTTACTTGAGAAAGTTTAAAAGAATCACATATTCAATCTATTTGTAGTGTGGTTACATGCAACTATAGAGATGTCTGGGGTTTTGTTGTTATATATATAAATATTGAAAAAATGTTACAGCATTATTATTATTATTTTTGCTTTTATATGTATTTCCAGGAACTCTTTTTTAGCTTTTCCTGTTTTATATTACATACTTCCTCTTAGGAATCTCAGTATATATATTTTTTTCAATTTCTTTTAAATTGTTTTGTAACCAAGTTAAATTTGAACTATGAAGTTTACTGTGCATTATGTATTTATCTGTATTTCTCTCTTTTTTTTAATTGCATCATCAAAATTTCAGTCTTCTATTGATGGTAATGTTTACCTTTAATTATATTTTCATTATTTATGAATGCCTGTATCAAATGATGATTTGCTAATTCTCTGTTTTGAATATGTATGCATGCATGTATGTATTTAAGTCACTTATTTGTATATGGATGTTAAGCAATCATCTGAAAAGTAAATTTCTGGAAATAGCACTGTGATTAAGCAATCAAAACTTGAAACTAGGCTTGAAGTATTTCAGTGTATTTCATAATTTTAACGGAAACCTAAATTTAATATATATATATCTTAATGATGAGAAGAGTAATTAAAATTGTGAAGAAACTTTAAATAAAAGCTAGAATAATTACTGTTAAGAAAATGGAAAACAATGGCAAATTATCATTGTTGATGATCAAGCATTATCACTCAGCTATTGTATTCTAATTACCTTCAAACAAGGAATTAACATATATATAAACGTAAACGTTTGATTTGTCTAAATAATAAAGGCCACTTAAGAGATGCTAAATACAAAATAACAGCTTTGTTTTCATAATCTCTCTAAAAATAATTTGCTTTCTACTGTTCGAATGATCACTGCTACCCGAATGAAGGCAAATCCGATCTGACTAAAACATAATGTATAGCATTGATATTCATAACAAAAAATTGTTCATTTATTTACCTATACATTTAGATAATGAATTAGAAGTTAATGAAGATAGAATATCGTTAAACCAATTATCTAAGATTCAAAAAGGCAAACAAAATCAAAAAAGTCTATTCTTGAAATCCAAAAAAATCACAAACTTAAAAAAACAACAACCTGGAAATAGAGATTTGGGATTGTAAAATTATTTCAACAAGAATTAATTTTTATATGAGAAATAGTTGGAAAAAATGTAAAAAAGTATTGATTACATTATTTTAATGTTATTTACCTGCTTATATTTAAAGAAAAAAAAGGAGTTAATATTATTTATAATAAAATATATGAATTTTTTTTAAAAAAAGTTTCGAAATCAACCTTTGCCTAGATCAAAATTTTATTTTAAATATAAAAATAATTATCTTTTGAAAATAATTCACAACAACAAAAAAGTTTTCATATTGGTTCAGTGATTAGAATTTTCTATTTATATTTAGGCTATAAAACATAACTATCACTTTTTATAAAAATTGAATCAAAAATCTATAATTGGTCTTTACATTGCTGGAAGATTTTTAGGTTGTTTTAAATTAATTAAAAACTTTAAATTTTCATGAACAACTACAAAAAAAAATATTTATATAAGGTATGGCACATGTTTGTTTCCGTTTATTTATTTACTTTTTAAAATTAGCATGTACGATATTATTTAAAAAAATCTTAAACAAAGAAATAGACTCTTATTATATGAACTATGTGATATATACACACACGCAAACAGATAAGCGGTGTGTATGATATTTGTGTGTCAATGAATAAATATCAGTATTTTTTTCTCTTGCTGAGCCCAATTATAATAAAGTGCATATCTCATTAACAATAACCATATAGTTAGTTAGTTAGGATTATAATTATCGAAAATAATCATATAGTTAGTTACTTGGGAGGTTATCTGATGTTTCAACATCAAATATTATGCTGAACTATGAATTCATTCATGAATTTTTAATTCTTGAATCTAGAAGTCTAACAGCGTGCCAAATCAGGTCAAGACAAAATATTTATACCATCATTTGACAAAGTCAATGATATTTAAACACCCAAATAGCAAGATAACACAACAGTTTTATTCAATTGTTCAAACTCAGTATTTTTATACTTTCTCCAACTGATAATTGATCCATGAATTTTAATCTTTTTAGGCCAGCATGGGTGTTGAACTACCATGATCACTACTTTATTTTGAAGAATATAAAACTCAAAATAAGATGATGATGATGACTATCCAATACTGATAATAGAAATAAAGAAAAATGAATGGAAATCATTTATAAATGCTTGGGACATTAGAAAAGTGATATAAACAATGTAATTTTTAATATTAGACTTTATGAGAGCTATGATAATTAAATTTAAAGATCAAAGAAAAATAGGCCAAAAAAAAAGATGTAAATATGTGGAAGTTTAGAGTAAATAACTGAATTGTTTCATGTGAAGAGCAAAATATGACACAGAAATGTATCACATGATCAACTTAGGCAATATCTTACATTTGATGATTTGGTCCAAAAACTGTACTGTATATTTAGAAGTAAACAGGATTGTTCCTCAAACAGATGTGTTGGTCATCTGAGAAAATACTAAAAATTTTTAGTTGTTTTAAAAAACTGATCTTTTTTAGATTTGAACTCCATAAATTTATAGCACATCTGTTGACACTGATATCTAAAAATGGGAATAATAATCAAAAAAGTTTAAAGGAAAAAGTAAATAGTTGAGAAATAAATGGCAATAGTGGTAATAATCACTTAGAATATGAACTTGATGATGATAGTGATAATAATAATAAAACAAAACAATAAAGTTGATCATCTTTAATCTTTTTTTTCCAATTTCTCTGTTTCATCTACTATCCACAGAAAGTAAAAAAAAATGTAAGAAATAATAATTTATAGATCGAAAGGTTATATATATTTTCTCTTTACCCTTTGATCTTATTCTTTTATCATTATTATAAAACATAAATAATAGTTTGTTGCTCAAGAGGTCACATGCTATTGGGTATGTGACAAACTTCAATTAGAAACGTTTTATAGTGATGTGAATGAATTTCAGATATTGCTAAAATAATCACAATTTTTGAAAACGTTCTCTTTAATACAATTTATAAAATAATTTTGTTGATTAATCATCAATCAGTTAAGTAGGCATAAAAATTAACTCATTAAATGTTATTCTTTTATTTGTCACTTAATGCAAAAGATGTTCAGAGGTTATACTAAGGACAGAATCCCTTATGACTTCATGTTTTAAAGTGAAATGTTATGAACACACTGGATCATTTTTTCACTTGGAAAAATATCAAATTTAAAATAAGTTTCTGATGATGATTACTTAATACAGTCGAAACACTATAATAATAATAAATACTAAAATAAAGAAAAAGAATGAAATTCACTTAATAAAAAACTATGATGAAAAAATATGAGATATTGAAAAATACTATAGGGATTTTACAATTTAATGCTTTATAAGTGTTGAAACAATTACATTTAAAGTATCAAAGAATAACAGATAAAGAAGGAAAATAAAACTATATAAAGTTTAGAATATAAAAAATTGGATTATATGCACATATAAAAATAAATGTTGACACACATTTTTAAATATATGAAAAATAATTATGTCTGGAGAAACTAGATAAAGAATAAAGTAGCAAATTAAGTAGTACTCATTTTGATAAATTATCTTTAATTTCATGGAATTGCTGTTCTCAATCTATCATTTGAGTGCTTCAATATCACAGGATTTTCTTTTTTTTTTACTGAACAAAAAAAGGCAAATGTATACATTTTTAATATATAAATGATTATAAAGGGTGAATAAAGTGGAAAATGAAATACACCAAATAATATGCATATAAAAGGTTTAATCTATTTTTTATACAAAGGGATCAGCAAAATTAAGCAACTTTAGTCAAGAATAACAACTGCAAATTTAGAGTGAAAACTCTTAAATATTTTATTAACTAAAATCCATTATTCCCTGTAAAGACAAATGTTTTTGTGTTGTTTTTATTTGTTTCAACAGAATTTTAATTAAAACTTATGCAACAAGTCTAAAAAAGTAGATAATTAAAATATCTTTAAAAAGCACTAAAAGGATATAGGATTTTCTAAGAAATGTAAGAAAGCACTAATTTCTTTGAGAAAGTAAAATGTCACTAAAATAATGAACACAGTTTAATGAGAAGAAAATATTAATTATTAATATCATTTTTTAAGGAATTAGCAGTATAACTAAGTAAAAGAAAACCTGTAAAAAATGAAGAATGGTATTATTTAGTTGAAGAAAGAAGTTAAAAATCAAATGTAAGTAGATATTTGTTAAATTATAGAACTTCCAGATGTTTGTGATATAGAGTGGTAGCAGAATGGCAAACTCAAAACTAATATCCTAATTAAAGTGACAAAAACTGATTAATTGAATAAAAATGTGTTCTGATCAACATGGAGCCATATAAACTTTTTTTAATGAACTATTAAACATTTTTATACTTTCCTGTAATACCGTATATAATAGCTATACAATATTTTTAATATATCCATATATGTAATAATATTATAATTCGATGCCTGTATTTCTTTAAAGCAATATACACAATTATATAATTGAATATTTATAAATACTGTAGAAGAGAATAAAAATATCAAGAGTGTGAAACAACATTTTGGTAGAAAAGTTATATCTGCAATAAGAAAAAAAGATGGAACGATTATTAAAAAAAGAGATGATATCATGAATTGGGTAGAAGAGTTCTATATAGTTATAAAGAACAACTATCTCCTACAACTATTTTATCTTCCGAATTGCCTAGAAATTTAAATGAACAACAGAGTCATGCAATTAAATTTATGAAAAAAGGAAAAGCACCAGGTAATGATGGAATTGTAGTTGATATATTAAAAGAAGCAGGTGAAGAAATAGACTTTTTTTTAGTAATGTTATATACCAAATGTCTAAATGATAAAGATGTACCAGATGATTGGAAGAATGCAGTAACAATATTAATATTTAAAAAAGATGGTAAAAAAGATCTTGGAAATTACAGATCCATCACCTTTTATCAGTTTTAATACAAAATTTTTACCAAAATAATTACAACTCTTCTACAATATAACAGAATGGCCCTTTTCAGGAATCGAGGAAGTTGCATCTAACTACAGTTAGACTTAAAATTTTCTTATAGAATGCTATGGATGAAATGATGTAAATATAATCCAACCTACTCTATTAACAATCTTCAGAATTCGAGCTCAGGACAGAAATTACAATTGACTCTCTTCAGGCATTTCCATAAATATTCCATAGTAATGATAAAATTAGTATAATATATATTTATAATCTTAAAACATTAAGTTAATTTAATATATATATATATGTGAGTATGTATACTTATAATTATTTGTTTTATAAAATATCTAAATAAATTAAACAAATGAGACCTGTTTAATCTTAAAATCAAGTTTAACAGTTTATTAACTAGTAACAGAAATAAAAATATTATTATGTAACAATAGAAAATATTAAAATTTTAATTATAACACATGCTTATGTATAAAATAATCACTAACAACTTAAAATTCACAAACTATAAAATAACTATTTAGTTAAATATAAATTCAAAGTTATATGTTAAAAAAAAGGTACACATCATAAATCTATGTATAATGTCATGAGAATTATAAATAATTCTGTATGTGTTATCTGTTATGAAATAAAGAAATTTCATACGAGAAGTTATTCATTCACACAAAGAATTACAACAATAATAACAAATACATTACTATATTAATTATGTTAGTAATCAACAAACTATTAAAACGTCAAGTAATGTTCAATTTGGAAAATAATTAACTTTACTTCCAAATTAAAATGGTTTAAAATTTTACTTTGGTCAATGTCGCTTTGTCAATATATATATATATTAATACCTAGATTTTATTAAATAAATAAAATATAAAAATGTTCAACTTATTAGTTTTCTTTTAATTCTGGTAAAATCAACTTATGAAATGAAATATTTTCCCGTGTAAATAATCATTATCCACAAAAAGTTGACATTAAACTACACAACAATGTATTCCAAGAAACTGAATAGAATAATATCTTTATGTTTCGTCCTTAGATGGAATAAAAAACGTTTATGAATATTAAAAGTTAAAGTTCATTGATAATCATCCTTTGAAGAGATAATCCAAATATTTATCCTTCGAGATAGAGATTTTTATGTAGCGAGTAATTGATATCTTCTTCGCCACAATACCCCATTATTAAATAGCCTTTCATTAGAAATTGTGATGATAAAAATACAGATATATCTTAAGCATTAAGTAGGAAATACATTTACATTATTAGGTTTTAAACATCAGCAGAAATCCCAGATATTAATTAATTAGCTAGAAAACATCTTCGTAAATTCTTGACTTCTTAAATTTTTAATTTGAATTATCATTTTGAAGAAGTTTCTTTCTTTTAGAACGTTGTTAATTTAAACGATCTTTATAAATAATAAGAAAAAATATATATTAATAATTACTTTTTAAAAGAACACACGATAAAGTTTACAAGTAGATTAATTTTTTATACATATATTTAGAATTTCTTTAACATATGATTTATATAATTTGAAGAAAGTTTTGAAATAGCTAATCTTCTTTTTAAATTTATCCTTAATTCGAACACCTCTATATTGAGAAAGGTAGTTATTAGTTCAATGACAAAATAGAAGATCAATATATATAAATTTGAGTTTGTTTTTATACTTGGATTAATTTTTGAAAGCATATCACATAATAAAACTCTATTGTTATAAACATAATTATAATTTGTAATTGAATTCTAAACTTTTACTTCCTTTGTTTTAATTGATATAATACGATGTTGACTTAAAGTATCATCAATGTCAAGTTTTAGTTAGTAAAATACAATTAATTGAAAACAATTATTTATATATATGTATGAATAAATTAAAATAATTCATTTTTAGAATTATTAATTTTATACTTAATTAGTTTATTCAAATGTATAATATGTTATTAATATGTGTATATATAATATGATTAGAAAACTTTAAAATATGTGTATGTTATCTAAATATTTTATAAAAGTGATTTATCATTAAATATTAATTTTAATATTTAATACAGGCACTATTAATTTTATGATAATTATAAATCGTTTTGGTGAGGCTTGTATGTTATTCTCACAACAGAGAACATTGGATTTAAACCAACCAAGAGAATAAGCTGGAGTTAAAAATGGTTTTAGTACAGTAGTATATCCAAGTATTAAGAGAAGTTATAAAAAGGAACAATGAATATGAGTTACCATTATGCTTTGGATTTGTAAATTATGAAAAGGCATTTGATTCAATAGGCATTTATCCACTGATTAAAGCATTGAATTATCAAAGTATAAATCAGGATATTGTCATATTCTGAAGAATATTTATAAAAATGCAACACCATCAATTAGATTACATAGTGATACTAAAAAGGCTAACATTGAGAAGGGTATAAGACAGGGTGACTCCACATTTCCAAAACTTTTTACAGCTGTGCTGCAAGAAATACTTTATAGATTAAAATGAGAAGCTAAAAAAGTACAAGTAAATGGAGATTATTTAAGTCATTTAGATTTTGAAGATGATGTAGTTGTTTTTTCAAATAATGCTTTAGAGCTTCAGGAAATGTTGCAAGAGTTATCAGATGAAAGTAAGGAAGTAGGATTAAATGTTAAAAGACCAAAATAACTTTCAATTGATTTTCTCAAAAAATAAAAATAAAAATTGATTATGATGTGTTAGAAAAAATTAACAACTACAAATACCTTGGACAAATTATTACTGCATATGAAAACATAATGGATGAAATTAACCATAGAATTAAACTTGGTTGAAGTGCTTTTGGTAGAAATAATACTAAAAGGAATAATGCCTATGTATTTGAATAGGAAAGTTTTTAATAAATGTGTTTTACCAATTCTTACTTAGTGATCTGAGACTTGGACACTTAATAAAAGAGCAATACAGAGACTTCAGATCACTCAAAGAAATATGTAGAGATGTATATTAGTAGTAACAAGAAGAGATTGAAAATGAAATATATGGATAAGAGAACAAACAGGTGTTACTGACATTGTTGAAAGAATTAAGTGGAGTTGGGATGGACATATTTTTAGAAGAGATGATAATAGATGGACAATTGAAATCTTAAAATGGATTCCAAGAGATTTTGAAAGACCCAGAAAGAGACCACCTATGAGATTGATGGATGAAATAAGAAAGTGTGAAGGGGTGATGTGAAGAAGAGAGTCTAGAGATTGGAGAAGATGGATTGAACTTGGAGAGATCTTCATCTTGCAGTGGATTGATAATGGTTGACAATGATGATGATGATATATCTAATAATTCATAATAGTTCATATAGTAAATCAAGATTTATAAAGAAGTTTGCATGTGGTTTATTTTATGTGTATATATATATATAGTGTAACAGCAAGCCATGAGATATGTAGCAAGAAGTATAAGATAGAATTATGAAATTTTTAATTAATATACTTTTTGAAATATGCAAGATAACAAATTTCTTAATTGCAATTTGGATTCAAAACTGGTGTCTCCAATATTGATATTTTTAAAAATTGTGGAATATGAAGAATACATGTGATCATTCTTACACTGGGTACCATCAGATTGAATACTAAATGTACCATAATTTTTTATTTATTTATATATATTGGTTAAAATACACAAATATTCTTTAAAGTCATGCAATGCTTATGAAAATAATGATCATAATAATTGATATGCATATAAACTGTATATTAACCTATGAGAATTTAGAATTTCCATCATCATTTTTACTTATTATCCCTTCTGTTTTTCTCTTTGTTCCATCTCAAAGTAATTATTGCTATCATAGCTTAATTTTTTCAAGCCAGATCTTTTCTGAAAAAATACTCTTTTTGGGATAATATTAGACTTAAATAAACTTATTCTAATAAAAGAATATTATTAAAAATTGAATTAACAGCACTATTTTTTATTAATAATTAAACATACAATAATTAGAAAGTTTTAAGTTACTTCTCCAATTATATGAATTACATAGTCAAAATATTACAAATAAATTTAAAATGTATGGCTTCCAGGAAACAATTCAGATTTACAAAAAAAAAAAACAAAAAAAACTATTGTCTTACAAAAAATATTATTTTGGTGAAGATCTCCAATTTCTATTTAAAATTTTAATTAACTTTGAACTTTAATAAATTTAACTATATATTTGTATGATTTTGTAAGTGGCTACACAAACAAATATACATAAACATATATAAATATACTGAATGGTACTATTGTATGGAGAGTTTTGCCTGTTTTAATAACAGTTATGAGAAAGCATAAGAAATGGTGATCATGTGATGTTTAGTTGCTAAATATACATAAGATGACTAAATGAGCATTGAGATTATTCTGTTTCATGTATATCTTCTAACACAATTCTATCAATCATTTAACAATGTGGACATATCAGAAACAATATATCATAGACAAATATTGTTTAATAAGATTATATATTTAATGCCATAAGACATGAATAATATATTAAATTAAATTAAAATTTTTTACTGAAGTAATAAACCAAAACATTTCAATTTCAAGTAACCAGTTTTCATGCTATTTCATCTTTTTCATAATCCAATAAATAGGATTTCATTTTCCCATTCACATATTAACATACATGGTTCTCTAACATTACATGCATTTTATGTTATTAAAATTAAATAAAAATATAGATGAATTTTATATTAGCAGATATAACTATTGCTTGGCAGTAAAAGTTATACAAGTTGCTCAAACAGTAAAATTTTCCTTTAAGTTTACTTCTCATAATATAAAATATAATAGAAAGTTGCATTCAGGGAATTCCTTTCCTTTAAAATAAAAATCTCATCATTTGTCAATCTCTGTTAACCATATAAACAATAACTACCTACATGAATATACTTTCATATGACTAAACAATAACATTATAGTAATATGTCAAACACATTAGTATATATTAACAAAGGAACAATTCCAATTCAAAATAGCACATTAATTATACAAAAGAAATGATTATTTATTTATGACATCAGAAACAGCACTTTATATAGCATCAATTGCAGTAATTCTTCAAATAATAAAATATAAGATAAATATACTAATTAAATAATGCACAATATTATTTTATACACTTCAATACCAAATTCATTTTACTTTTATACACACACATGTAATTTGTCTATACATTTTACTATTTTTAGAATTACTATAATAATATATAAAATAAGGTAGACATACATATGTTGTCTATAGTTTTATTATACATAGAATTAGTTTAGTATTAAAGTTTGAATTATAATAAATCTATTCTATTTATTTAATTTAAAATTTAAGTTTTTAACATTTATTTTCAAAACCTAGATATCTAAATAATAGTTTAAAATTTGCATCAATAATATATAACTATTTGATTCTATATTTTTGAAATTCTTATCAAGATAAAAAATCTAATCTCCAATTTATATTCCAACATGATCAAATAAGCAGTACAAGTTATTATTTTAAATTAACTATTTTAATAAACAAATCCAATAACATTTTTACTGCATTCCATTATGAAATACTTGTTAAATATGCTTGTTTTTTGTTGCATTGTTTTCAACAGTCTTATTATTGTGAAACTCAACAAAAAATTAACTAAAGAAATAAGCTTTGGTTATTTTTAGTTAATAGTTTGTTCTTTTAAAAAATAAAAATGTTTAATTTTGATTTGCAAGTGTCAAACTTATTTTACCCATAACTTTGATGTGATCAGCTCTAGATAAATATAATAATGTTTATCACTAACCATTTATTCAATTAGAGATTATCTCTAGTCCATGCATAAATTAAAACCTTAGTTAAAGCCTAATATATCTTTTTTCAAATGTTTTAAAAATATGGTGGTCTTATTTTTAAAGTTTGTTTCCAAATATTCAGTTGTATAGTTACCTGATTTATTGCATTCTGACTATTCTATATGATGAGCCATCCAATAGATGATTTAATGATAGCAGCATTTATATCAGATAGATTTTTAGGAATTTTAATTGATATCCTATAAAATGACCAACTAGCATTTCAGAAAAAAAGTCAAGCCTTTTCTCCATCTACTAATCAATTTAAAACATTTGAATGAAAAAACACATATTGATTGGTACTTAGAATAATTTTAATACAGACTCCCCTCTTTTTATACTCTTGTCACTTTTAATTACATTAAAAGCAGAAAATCCTAATTAGCCAATGTGATTGTAAGTTTAATTAAGATATTAAAGAATTCACTCAGATCTCTTTGACAGTACTGTAGGGGGGTTTGATTAATTAAATTTAACTTAATTCTGCTTATTAATAATTTATATTTTTATAAGAATTTTCAATGCTACGATTGTACATATAAGTTTCATTTGTATACACATTACAATATACACATAAATATTAATTTCTCAAAATTATCTCTAATGATTTGAAATTTTCTAATTTATAACTAATAATCAATCTTTTTTGTGTAAATATCCAGTTTTCTATTATACAAATTACTCTGAGTTTTAATAAATATTTATTTCAATTTGATTTTCTCTTATTTTTTTTTTTAACTTGGATTATTTTACAATCACACAAACACACATCCTGTTGTTATGAACTGACATTTCATAACATATAAATATATAATATTAATTACATATTATACATATAAATAAAATAGTAAATAGAACTAAGAAAGATCTACTTTATTAGATAGTTTAGTAAATTATAAAAAAAAATGTATCTAATGATTAAGAAATAGTGAAAAGATAGTCATCTTTATGTAAATTTCAATTTATCTCAGTATACAAAGAATATATTATAATTGTCAATATTAATTATGGAGCTAAAAATAATATTAAATTATTAATTGATATATAAAAATATATTAAATAGAATGCTAAAACTGTAATGTACTATTTGAAATTAGACTGGCATTTTGTAGGCAGTAAAAAAATATGCTAACAGTTTATAATCATTTTATTTGGATCAAATCTTTTATTTTTAAGATCAAGCCAAATATAACTTTCAAATGTTAGTTACCACTGGCATATATTTATTTGATAATTATAGCACAAATATTCCTTACAGGCAGCATACTTTTAAAAAAAAATCTATAATTGTAAAAATTTTAAGAAATCAACAATGATTACTATTTATTTTTTATTGTATTAGGAAATAAAATAATTGTAAACAAATTTCTATGGTATATATTAAATTTAATTCAAGCAGATTAACCACAATAAGCAATAACAAAAATATCAAAACATTACAAGATCACCATTTCATATGCTTACACAGGCTGCATTCACTGATTACTAAGACTTGCATTTGGTAGAACTATTGTATGGAGAGTAAAAACAGTTTAAATATATATAGAAGTAAACAAAACATTGGGTGTGAGTTAATTTATGATAATAGTAAGGAAAGTAATTTATTGTTTAAGGATCGAATAGGATATTTAGCAACAAGAGAATATACATGTAAATGGAAAAATATGGGTGATTTAATCTGCAAATTGTGTAAGGAAGGCATAAAAAATTATTAGGCATCTGTTAATTGAATGTAAATGCTAGAAAGCAGAAAGAGTACAAATAATGAAGTTATGGAAAAAATAAATATAAACAAAGTGATTATACAGAAAGTGGGTTATTGGTTTTTATGCTGGGTTTGAGAAAAGATAAGGGGAGATATAGATATAAAGGCCATAGAGTTGACAAAGATTATGTTGTGGAAATGGGATGGAGCAGATTATGGGAAAATGTAGGGTGGAAAAGGGAAAGGGAAGGTAAGTGGCTAACAGGTTTCTCTGGGCATAGTTGCTGAGAGATTCCTGACTCCATTTAAAGAGAAGTCACAGTGCATCACATCACATATTGATTATGGGAAAACTTAGGGTGAGGAATGGAAAGGAAAGGTAAAGTGGCTAACAGGTTTCTCTGGGCATAATTGCTGAAAGATTCCCGACTCCCTTTAAGGAGAAATCACAGTGCATCATATCACATCACATATTGAAATTAATAATAAAAATAAAGATATTTATGATTAAAATTAAATTATTTATTTAAATTATTAAAATAAATTATCTTATATATAAGATTATTTTGAAATATAGTTTTAATTATATTTTATTTTTTTAAAGACAGAAAGCAGTTTTCTAAATGTTATATAATTCTGCAAACACATTCACATCATTTATAACGGATTTTTTCTTCTTGTTATTTTTTGTTTTTTTGAAATGAAAAATGAAAAAGACTAAATTTCAAATTACTTTGTGTGTGTGTGTGAAATGATATTTTATAATGAGAATATTGAATTAAAAATTTAGACATTATAAGTTAGCTGTTTATCTTATAATTTTTAGGCATTTGTTTGTTTACTATATATACAATCAATTAAATATTAGTAATAATGGCAATCTTAATATAAAATAATTATTATGATTTAATATGATTTTGAGTAAAAGTCCAATTATTAACTGTTTTTATCCAATAATAAATTAATAATCTATATTGTTACCTATACACACATACACTTATATACATTTATCTTATAAATATATTAACTGACATTCACAATAGTAATTCATAAATAAGTCTATAAATGATTATTAATAACTTTTTTTATTAGGATAGAAATTTTTGTAGTTTCTAAATCTTACAAATAATCTTTAAAAATTAAATATTTTTAATGACTTTGTCTTTTTTCCTTATATATACTAATTTATATTTCTAAAATCTACAATTAACATTTATTCATTTAAAATACAGAATTGCATAAACATGCTAAAAGTTTATAATATGCATTTCAATCTAATTAGATATTTTCATTTGGCGAAGACAAACATAATTTCCAAATTCCACATACCATTGTTTTGTATTTCCTTGATGTTCATCATACAAATTTACCTTACAAGTAGTGCATTTTTAGAAAACACTTATTTACAATAGTTACTCTTTAATAAATATATAAATGATTTTTTATTAATTTGAAAATATAGCATTTATAAATTTTTTTTATATGGAATATGTGTATAAATATCATATAACTATCATATGGCTATAGTTGTTAAAAATATTAAGGACAGTATAATATTTAGAAATTGAAATGTTTTTAGATTCATATTATTATACAAGCAAGTTAGCTAAGATTGAAAACATTAGCATCTTTTTTAGTTTGTGCTGATAGTTTAATAATATAATGGAGAGGTAAATTATGATTTCCAGAAAAAAGGTATAGATCTTAAAGGTCTAAAATTCACTAAGAGTAGTAATAGAAATTTGTAGAAATGTATTCACATAATCCTTTGTGCATGATTAGAAAGGGGTGAATAATAAAATGATAAAAAAGTTGTTATGCCTTTATATAAAGAGTCATAGATGTATTTGATCTTTAATAAATTTAAAGTCTATATCTAATGTTAATATGCTGATTTCTACCACAATAAAAAATAATTAATAATCACTTATGCATTTATTAAAGAACAACCCCTATCAATATAATTGACTTTCCATTAAAACTACAAACTATATTATAATAGTATGATATTTGAAACAACAATATATAGCTACTACGGGCTACTGTGCAGTATTTTTAACTGTTGTGAGCTTACAAATAGCTAAGATTTTTTGTTCAGCTTTAAAAAAATCTAATTATTTAGTATTTATAAGAGAAAGAATGTGATAAATATAAATTATAAACATTTCGCAATTAACTTTAATTTTCAAATGCAGTATTTATTGGTAATTTTCATCAGAAGGGAATTACACCCTATACACGTGCTGTATTGTTTTTATTAACTCGATGTTTTGTTGAGTGGGAACAAAGGATACTCTCAAACTAAATCACAATACAGCACATGATGATTCCCTTCTGATAAAGAAAAAACCCATTTAACAATATAAAATTGATTTAAAAAAAAAATTGATAAATGATATTAGTATCAGCCCACTAAAATGTACTAATTCCATATTCTTGTTCCTTATAGGCCTTTTGTAGTATTTTTGATTAATGAAGTTTGTTTTAATCAGCTTGAAAAAGTTTAATTATTTGATATTTATGGGAGGAGAAAAAATAAATTTAATAGTTCAACCCATTTATGTAAGTTTTTCATGATTTAAATTGAGTACTGATCTGATATTTAAAAAAGATAAAATAATGCTAATATATATTTCCAGTCTGGTAAATATTCAGGGTTTTTTATTAATTAAATAAAGTTTGAATTAAGGTATAATATAAAAATATTTTTAAGCTTCAAATTATCTTCATGGTCTATGTTTTTCAAATTACAAAGGGATAACAACTCATGAAAGATTTTTCCTTTTAAATATCTTTGGTTGCATGCCTAGAATTGATATTTCAATACATATATCTAGAGATTGAAGTTGATGAAATATTAAAGTAGAATATGAAAAGTGTTAGTTATAATATAAACAAAATTACACACATATAATGCATATGTTTTTTTTTTTAAATTTGCAATAATTAATAAATTAACCTATATTGCACTAGACATTAAATATTATTTTATAACTATATCAATTAAAAAATAATCACTAATATATTTATTAACAATTATTCAATAAAATTTAATAAAAGAATTTAAAAATGCCATTGCAAATAAAAGTAGTAGCAAACGCTCCATCCAGTAGTGCCAACCTGTGCAAGCCTTAGTAATCAATGGTTGCAAGAAAGTTTGTTCATAAAATATCTATCTAGTTCCTGTCATCCCATATCATCAGATTAGTTTCTAGTTTGTGGCTTTCATCAGTGCAGTATTCTCAGATCCAAAGCTATTCACTGATGAGAATCACAAGCAAGAAATGTGGATGCTAGATAGTGGACATTAGATAGGGAATTTATGCAAAAACCTTCTTGCATCCATTGATTACTATGGTTTGCAATAGATGGCATTACTGTATGGAGGGCTTGCTAACTATTTAATAGCTTTTGTAAGCATAGGAAATAGTGATATGTGATATTTTAGTGGTTTTACACCAATATTATTCATAAGATAATGGAACTGAGTTTTTAAAAAAAAACAAATGCCTCAAAATGTACAGATACTGAACTAGGTTCAATCTGTATGACTATACAAGAAAATAATCTTGGATTGAAAACATCAGTGTTTTCATCTTGGGCCTATAGCTTTATAGTTAATTAAATAGGAAAAAAGTGGCTGCAGGAGAGTTGCATTACATCGTAAGACCTAACATGCAGTGACTCCTTAATGATAAAAACTATAAGCTAGAAACTTGTCTGAATACATTGGATGAGTAGACACCAGATAGGGATTTTTTGCACAAAACTTTTTGCATCCATTAATTACTAAGATTTGCAATGGGTAACACTACTGTATAGAGAGTTTGCTACTGTTTTAATTGTTTGTATAAGCATAGGAAATGGTGAATATGTAATGAATAAAAGTAGGAAAAAGTCTTAGGATTCAAAACTTTTTATTCTAGAAGGGTATTAAATATATATGAAATAAAGATTTTATTATCGGTTTTCAAACTCCAATTAAATAGATTAATAATTCTAAAGACTAGTATATTAGGAATCACATGAAAAATTGTTTAGAAAGTCATGTGCTATTGAGCCTCCTAGTGGCAGATTAGTCTGAACGAAGTTCATTTTTTAAAATTTATGTTATTCATCTGAGAATTGATATTGAAATCTTTAATTCTCAATTTGCATTTCTATCAGTCCATTAAAACACATGGAGATTCTAAGTAATTATAATAGATTGAGCAAAGATAGGTTATTATCAAATGTATTAATTATAATTGTGTGCTTATATATTATAAAGAGATTGGGATTAATTTGAGTATAAGAGTCATACAATATATTAACATGGCAATAGAAAAGAGATGGGACATACATTTATCATTAAAAATTTGAGTACTATATGCGAAAAGAGATAATCAGAAATGCAAGAATGAAAATATATAGATCATTACATATTCTAAGGATGTATTGAATTAAAAGACAAACAACATGCAATTAGTAAATGTATGAGTAGCGAGATTTCTGTTTATATTAACCATGATTATAGTGCAAAAGTAGTGAAAGAATACTATTAAATTTGTAATATTGAAATGAAATTATTTATTCTGTAAGAGAACAAAGTTTTTGTCTTGCAATTACATATTTTATTTATTTATTTAGAATATGGATTTTTTTAACAGATTGATTGTTAACAAAACATCATAAAGGAACATGTAGAAATTTCAATGAAGAGACAGAATCACCAGACATTTCATTAAATCATTTAATTCAATTATTGTGTCTATAAATTTAATAGTCATTAACTATGTGGTTCATATTAAATTACTAATTATCACGATAACCATTTTTCATGCTTACACAAATGGTTAACACAGAGGCAAAACTCTCCATAAAGTAGCACCACTCAGTGCAAGCCATAGTAATCAGTGGATGCAGGAAGATTTGTGCATGAAATCCCTATCTAGTGCCTACTCATAGTTTCTAGCTTGTGGCTTTCATCAGAGAGGAACTTTGGATCTGAGAGCACTGCACCAAGATCTTAGGATCTAATGCAACCCTCCAGAAAATGAGCATGAATTGAAAATGTTATGGTGTTTTTATTTTGGACTCAAATCTTTACAATTAACCAAAAAAATAAAAAATGGCTGCTGAAGGTTTGCATTAGATCCTGAGATCTAAGTGCAGTGCTCTCAGATTCAAAGTTCCTCACTGATGAAAGTCACAAATTAAAAACTAGTTTGCATATATAGGATGAGTAAGAACTAGATTACACTGGCTTGCACTTAATGGTGCTACTGCATGGAGAATTTTGCTTTTATGTATGTGGCTCATAGTTTATGTTTGCCCACATTTACATAAATTAGTGGCTGATAAGTTTTCATTTATAATGCAGATGAATGAGAGTTATTCTAACACTATTGATGAGACTCCAGTTGTGTCTAGAAAGGTCAAATTCATATGCCTTAATTATTGGATCTGGAAAAATAAATTTATTTGGAACATGATAAGATTTCCATTTTTTATGAGATAATTATCTAATTGTATATTAGATATTTCAAGCAGAAGAATAATTAATTGTTTTATATACCCACATTTTTGTAATGAATATTTAATACAAATAAATAATTTATCAAATTAACAATGAATCTTGAACAGGAAATATTCTAATAATTTTTATTATAAATTAATAGAAAGCAGAAGTAAAATGACATCTTATTTCCTGATTGCAGTATTTCATATTAAAACCTTTGTCATAAAGTCTTCATTTTCAGCAGATTAATCAACATATACTTATATAATAATAATTATAAAAAAAAAACACTATATAAACTTTTTAATTAAATTGCAACTTTTTAGATTTAGTGATAATTGTAATTGATTTATAACAGGGGAGCTGAATTCTTTGTCGCCTGTTTTCTTTCCAAATAATGATCGGCATTAAGTGGATTTTAATTATACTTGCGAAGTATTAAATGTTGTACATATATTATGAAATATATATATGTTGTTCTTTGTCCAAAGACAGGTAGAATATCTAGACAGCAGAATACTACGGTAAAGTAATAATACTTGATCATGATTGATGGTGATTTTGTGACAATATATTTACTTAGTTTACTCTAGTATTTCAGTTTTAACGTTATATCATAAACTTTGCTGGGCATGTATCCCTGGTGCTGCACTTCTTGAGAAAAGCTTGCATTAAATAAATTGTAATACTACTTATGAAGCAATAAATTGTAACATATAAATTCTATAGTTGAGATTGAAGATGAGGCTAAGAAAGACTATGCAATTTTTTAAAGTGTCAAATATTGTTATTACTATGAATTATTTTAACAGAGCTACTGGTAACTTCAATTGTGAAGGAGGCATTATTTGTAAGTAGTTACTTTATCAGAATGAAAAAAGATCTATCTCTAATATGTTGTGTAAGAAGACTGCAAGTTATTTTTAACAGAATAGCAATTTGTAAAGCATAAAGACATGATGTATTCTGAAATAAACTTTGCAATGGGTAACATGGGTTTTATATATTTAAAACTCAACAGAAATTTCAATAGCAGTAGTAATGCCCTACACGTTTTAGTAGAATAGTAAATTCTGAAACTCAAGGATCATGGATCCCAATCCAGCACTATTATTTTGGTCTTCAAACTTTTTATGATCTCCTGAGAAATCATTTAATTATTTTTTGCACTGTGTTGTTTGTTGGAGTAATAGAGTAACAGTCTCTGGAACTCAAGTTAAGAGATTGTTGTCCAATTCTCCATTCTCAATGGTCATATATCTTATGTACTTCTGAACAATAATGATGATGATGATAATAATAACAATATCAAAATGGTATTAAACAGCAATATATATATGAAGTGTAATATTGGTGTAAAATCTACAGAAGTTAAAAAATGAATATGGTAATCTACTAATGAACTATTTAATATAACTTGCCATGGGAAGTTTATTGCCTAGATAGAATAGCAAACTCAAAAACTTAAGATTCAAATATAAGATCTCAGTTGAATAGAATAAAAATGTCAGTTTGGTCGATTGAATGAAACTAATACCATTCATAGTTTAGGGCAGTGATAGAGCTGCAGATTTGGAGGAAAGGTCTAGGGATCTGGCTCCATCTCTGCTCCTTCTATCAGTGAAAACTTCTTATAAATACCTAAGTTATAAACGATTCAATTTATTATTATAAACTAAAAAAAACTTTTAATTGAATGAAAATAAAAAGTTTGAGTTTGGGAAAAAAATAAAACTAAGTTAAATAAATCTTATTTTTTATAAATCGTTTTGTTTCAATTTTCTGAAGAGGTTTAAGATTATGTGAATGACAGATGTGAATACAGACAGATATTTGTATTTTCTTACAATTATAATATGAAAATAACTTAGTTATAGGTCATAGCAAATTCAAATTAGTTTAATTCGTATTATTTTTATGTGAATAAACCTATTCACAAATTCATTAAACAGTTATATATAAAAGGATTAGATAGTTTTATAAATTTTGAAAATAAAACATTTATTAGAAAGTGAAATATTTTTAGATAACAACAATGCATTTGTGTGCATGTATATATACATATCAGGTAAATCATTTTTATTATTTATATTATTAAATAGATTAGATTTATAAATTTATTGAAAATAATAATCAATAATTGAAATGTTTTACTATGTGCAGTCTATCACTTCATGCAACTCCTGGGCAATTAATTATATATATATTTTAAAGAACGTGTAAATAAGAGAATATTAACTATTATTAAATAATGACTTTTAGGTTTGTGGGGGGGGGAGAGATTAAAAATTACAAACAGTGTGAATGAGGGACCTTCGTTTTTTTGACTTTTTTTTAAAAATAGAATTTGACCATCAATTTAAAATAATAAAATTCACTTTTTTTTTTAATTACACCAATACTTTTTCTTTTTCATGTGTCAAAGTATCGGCCGGGAAGCGAACCCGCAAACCTGGGACAACTGCTTGTAAGGCAGCTGACCACTCGGCCCCAACGCTTGACTAAAGTAAAAAACAGACTTCATCATTGCATCAAAATTCATGTTTAATGAAACGTGGAATTTACTTAATATACCAGATCCACCCAATCATTAGTGGCTAAGCAACAGATGAATAATAGATTCATTTTGCATCAATGCTGATAAGTGAATAGAAAAACTACATCAGTACACTATTATTTATCAGAAGATAATCAATATACAAATGGTCTCAGACTGTTGATGATATGTAAAACATAATTTTTTCTGTCTGTTATAAGTATGTAAACATTATTTTTCATAAATAAAAGCTTTTGAGATTAAACCAATAATTTTATCTTTCAAAAACCAAATTTATTGTACATTTAGACCATAGAAATACAGACCAAAAAGTAAAAAAAAAACAAGTAAATGCTTATGAAATAGCATGCAAATAAAAAAAGGATATATTTGAGTTAATGTTTGCACAGGAAACTTTTGTGACTTGTTTGTTGTTCCAAAAATAGACCATAGAAACCCAATTTGTCTAAAGTTCATAGCAGGGAAGATTAAAATGAGATGCTGTTAGTAGGTAGTATTAAAATCCGTGTTTGAGTTTTATGAAATGATGAAAAGCAACAGCCACCCAATAAACAGCAAAGTTGCGGGGAGCTCTATCCAATTGCAATGGAGTCCCAGGTTTGTGCAACTGTGAAGGGGTCAGCAGTGCGCATATCTCTATCCCTTTCCTTGTTTAGTATTTGGCAAAACGCTGTGAATATATTATTCAAGGTCTCAGCCTGGAACACCAGCTTACAGCGCAATGCCCAGATGGAAAAGTTAATTATGGCCGAAAGCCGGATCTCAGAGAATATGCCCTTTTCAATTGCTGTCTTGAGGTTCATTTCAATTTGATTTCTTGTCATGTTTTGTTGAAAATGAGTTCTTAAATTGTTCAAAGTTGTGCATTCGAAGAGGAAGTGATCGTTGACGAAAATACAGATAGATTACCCTAAATACAAAATATCTAATACCAGTACTTTTTTGGATTTATGCATTTTTTGGACTTTATATCCCCCCTCTCTTCACCGATTAATTGAATTGCTGAAAATTTAAATGAACATTAATTTTATTATCTATTATATATATAATTACTGAAATATTTTATACCTACTTTATAAATATATTGCATCAATGTCAACGTAACACTTTAAAACAGAATATGTTTATATCAACACAAAATTTTTATAAAATTAAAATAATAAATTTAAAAAATTACTTTGCAATTCTGTCTGGATAATAGAGATTTTTTTAATTTGTGTTTTGGATTAATGATAGTTATTTAAAAAGAACACATACTCTGTCACACACACATAAGTAGCACTTATCTTTCTTTTCTATAATGTCACCATATTCCTTTTTTTTTTTTTTTTAGAAAATAACGTTCACATTTTTTAAATAGCAAAACTATTATTACATAAATACTTATATTTAATTCTTAGTCTGTTTAAAACAATTTGATTATCTGAACTTGATTTTAAAATGGCTTCAAGGACGACGACTACTTGTCCTTCTTGTTTTAAGTTTTGTTCATGTTTTCATGGGAAAATTGTAGGAAATAAAAATATATTATGAAGCACTTTTTTATATGCAAATGTACTTTTTTGTTATTTGTAGTTTTAAATAAAAATTTTATTTTTATAATTACTTAAGTCGCAAAAATAATATAAATTGTAAATAATTTTGAATTATTTACAAAGATTGAACTTCACTTATAATAAAACAGTCTTTGACAATTCATAAGTATTATATTTATATATAAAGAAATAACCATTGACTTAATGACTGAAATAGTCTTCTGATAACTCCATGTCACGTGAATAAACATTGTAATTAATTGTAAATGATATGCAAAATACCTTAAAATATTTGTTTTTATATTTAGGCTCTGTCTTTTTGCCTTTTAAAATATAATTATTCTATTCTAAATAAAAAAAAATGATTTGCTTTTACTATGTTGGAATTCATTTTTTCTTATATGGCCATTTTTTAAGCTAGTGAACATCGCATGAGAACATCTTACATATGCTTAACCCTAAAAGTTAACATCTTACATATGCTTTCATTCTATTTCCAAATCATTAATATATATATACATGAAGTTGGCATACCTTAATATGTATGTAAATAAAGAAAGCAAATCAATCTTCTTCAACATGTGGAATGTTATTATTCATAGAGTGAGGAAAGTGATTTGTTCCTTTTTAATTATATGTATATAGATGGTAGTGTATTATTTACATCCTCATTTTAGGTTTTTATCTTAATAACCTGTAGTCCTGGATTTCTTGCATCTAATACACTTCCCATCTTGCAGCTACTTTAAAAAAATTTTCACTATAAAGATATTATCTTAATATTCAACATCTTAATGTTTGGAATACAAGACAGCTGTTTTTTTTATAATTATCTCATATCACATTACTAACTATATTTTTTGATATGTCAATTTTATAATAACTTTAGGCACCTCCATTCCTTTTGATTGCATAATATAAACTTATATAAATTTCTTGCTATTAACTTAATAATAACAATAAAAAAATAAATTATAATTCTGGATAGGAGATGCTTTAGTTCCAGAGTGATCATGTTCAAATTCTTGATGAAAGTTGTAAGCCAGAAACTAGTCTGAGGAAATGGATAGAAAAGTAATGACATGATTTTAATAGTGCTAAAATCTAGTAGCCAATGATTATTCAAATTTATATTAGATGACTCTAAATAAAATTAAAAAAAATGTTTTTTTCTATGACCATCTTTTATAAGGCAATACAATGAACATTGTACAATCCATATAATTATGAGACAGGTCAAAAATATCTTGAATGGCTGTTATGAAAAATTTAAGTTTACATTATATTAAAAAATATTAACTTGAAATTTTCAGAAGTAGAGCTTTGTTTTCTTATCAAAAAAGTCTGTATTTGAAGAGAGCATATTTTCTAAAAGGCTGATAAGAACAAATAAACAAAATGAAGTCATCGATGAAATAATGTTGGTTCTGCTAGCTTGGAGTTATGCATGATGCAACTCTATCATGTAAAATGAATCAAAAGGTCATATGGTCAGTTGTTCAGAAGTTTGAGCACCATGGTGGCAAGTTGAATCATTCATTTTTCTTCTGAGCTAAAAATACATACATAGGATAACTTAGGAGTACGTGCATCATGTTGACAACTCATATATATATATATATGTGTGTGTGTGTGTGTGCTGCAGTAATTTTTAACTTATAAAATAAGGAGGAGAGATTGAAATACTAAGCCAAATCCAAAAAATAATTGTTAGAGAGTCTTAACCATCATCCTGACGATGATAAAAATCATCCTATAGCTAAGCTCATTGGGTTATTGGTTATAGTAAAATTTACTTCAGAGACACACATTAAAATATCAAGGGAATTTAAACTAATAATAAGCGCATACTATTATAATGTAAACAAATAAATTAGAAGAGGAGAAACCTCACTTATTCTTATAAACTATTTTTCAAATCAAGCAACTTTTCCTATATTAAAATGCATTCCCCAAATAGTATAAGTATTTGTACGTGATATAAAATCTTATAATGAATTTCTTTTATAATCTCTTCTTGAAATATTTTAAAGAACACATCCTAATAATCAATCCATTTTATTGCCATGATCTGATCTAATGTACTCTTTCAGAGTAAAAGTTAATGTACTTTTTTATAGTACAATGAACTATAATTAGTTTATTAATTTAAATAATTATGAAATAATATATAATGATCTCAGGGTTTTTTCTTTGCTAATTTTGAATAGTAATCATCACATTGTTTTGAATAAATGAATGACATCCTAGTAGGCTAAAGGAGACCTACACTTCTCTTATAAACCAATGTATCCTAATATATTATAATAGCAATAACAATTAATCAAAGAAATGTTTTATCTAACTAATAATCATATTTTAAAAAAGAAATATAAATTTGGAAAATCAGTCTTTCACCCAGGATGACATTCAAGTATCTAGAAAGAAAGGGTATCTTTTATATCTAATACTTATCAACAACACAATTTAAATCAATTTCTAAATAATATACTCTTTGTTTGTAAAATAATATGCACTTTGAAATGTATAATGAATTCAAAATAAAATCTAATAACTATTTGGTTTTTTCAAATGCAACTCTAATCTTTGGAAGTTTGGATCTGTGTCTTATAAAATTGATTATCTGGTTTACCAAGATTTCTGTAATATAATTAAAAATTCAGAAAACAAGAAATTATATATAGAAAACAATAACTAAACTTTAATAATAATAAATACATTTATTAACATTAAACATCACATTTACATTTTACAAAATTTATTTATATCTTTCTGCCAAAGAAATGTCATTTGCAAACATAGGTGACATTTTACTATACAGGATGCAATAAAAATAATTGGTAACATAATCCCCAACACACAAAAATTCTTGGTTACTTATAAAAACATTTCATGATTTATCTTATGACACATTCATTTTAAAGTAAGACTACTTTATTAGTTTGCTAACTTATTTTTAATGTATTTTTTAGGCTATGGTATTTTTATAAACTACTTATTTGCTGCAGCTTTCAAAATATAATAAAAAATATATATAAGATACACTTTATGTCCGGTATGCTACTATTGCTTATCATATTAACTTATAATATTCTATTGATAACATTTACAAAAACACATCTGAAATTAGAAAAATTTAAATCCTAACTGATAGATAGTTGAATTTTTACCAGCAAAGTATTATGATAATATTAATTATCATATAAAACATAAATAAGAAAATTACTATCTGGCATTATTTATTTAACAATAAAAATATGAGAAAACACTTCAGAAGCTATGAACACAACATATTAGATTTTGCACTTGTCCACATAAAAAATATTTAATCTCTTTAAAGGTCTTACCAATACATTGGAAAACTATTTGTTGGTTTGCTTGTAAACTGTGGGCAAGGCACAACAGTACAGTACATACATTACTTCACTTAACTAAACACTACACATTGACAAGTGTTCTTGAAGTGACTATATACTTCAAATTTTATCTTATCATTGCCATGACAATCCTAAAACATCCATAACTTCACCTTAGATTGGTGGAATATAACTAAATATCTTTATGAGGGAAACTAGAAAGTCTCCTCAGAGCAACAACCACATAACTGGAAAGAAACAATGGCATGTGAACAAGGTCTCAACACATGGAAAGGGAATACATACCACAAGAAAGATCATCTCTAGGGATCAAACTACACTGGCTAAGCATGAAAATAATCATAAAATATCAAAATACAATCCTCTCATAAGAAATAAATATTAAATATTGGGGAGAGCATGCTCCTAATCCTCCAAAGTACAATCTAAGTAAGACACAACATTTAAAGCCATATGCATCCCACACTTATTAAAATAGGATTAGCATATATCCTAGGCAAAACCATAGCAAGATAAAAAAATTATCACTGAAACACTAGAGAAATATATTTGTAATCTCTAAAAATACATTAAACAATGTATGAAGCCAACAAATAAAATGCTAGTCAAATGACTATAAAATACTTTAAGTTGCATAATAAAAATTTGCAATTAATAAGAAACACACATATTCACTGAAAATAGCATAAAATTTTATAAATTAAATGGATATGAATAGCATAGGCAAATACTGATAAATATAATACTAATAAATGCCTTGTCATATGAAAAACTTTACAATAAAATTATTATATCATAATATTTAATAACTATCATGAGCTTCTGATAAATGATATAATGACTGTTTACCCATAAAGAAGTCAAGTATTAATAAAAACTATTCATAAATGTAAAAAGATGTGTATCTTTACTTGGATGTATCACATATAATTTATTTTAAACCAAAAAAATGTATAATTTTTACCTTCTCTATCATAAGTTTATACATCTGTTGGACATGATTGTTACATATATGTATATATGTGACAGTTTTAAGAGAATGCTTTATGTGAGGTAGTTTAACTTTGTAGCAGGATTCAAACCTGGTTCCTGTTACAATATATATACTGCAATGGCCTACTACTATGATGATCAATATCCTTGAAACTATAGAGCAGTGCAGTATGTATACATTCAGCAAACACAGTCAATGCAGTGGGGAGGCAAAAGATACATTTTATTGCATTCAAACTTTTTCCAAATATGTACACACTCCACTGCTCTATAAAATAAATATTTGCTTAAGTTAGCAATGACTGAATTTGAATTTAACCAAATAATAATAATACTAAGAAATAAATCTTAATATATTTCTTACATCTCATGTAATTACTTTTTAATATGGGTGTGTGTTTAATATATATTACTAATTTCATTTGGGCACCATATCTAAATAAATATTTTTTCACTTGATCTCCATAAATAAACAATGTCTAAATAGAGTATATCTCAGGGTTCAAAATATATGCTGCTGGTATGTGTGCATGTGATCAAATATGTATATAATTAAAACATAATCTTAATTAAATAAAAAAATATAAAGTCAAATTTAATTAATAAAAATTTTAATTAATTTTATTTAAAACTGTATAAAATTAAAATATTTTACTTTTTATTTACAATTGAGAAATGGATTTAATTAAACAAATTTCTTTCCAACTTCCAGTTTCCTAAGAAAATAAATTATAAGAAAGCACATTTTTTGTGTATATATTTGCATGCAGCAATATGATGTATTGACACAAATGTATATTTATTTTATAAATCTAATAATTAAGATTGTCTTTATTTTATTCTAAGCACATAATTGCCAAACTAATAACTCAACTATAATATATGATACAGTATGTTTTTCAAGTTTATTAATTTTATTTCAGCCTTTATCTCGTAAAATATTTAAGCATATAATGTGTAACTAAATATATAAATAACTAGTTCAACAAGTATATTCTATCCCCAAGAAACTTCAGATAATGATAGCAATCCTATGCTAAACTCCATTATTTATTAGTGGCTTAAATTCTAAATATACATTTATATACTATTCCATAATACAATAAGGAACTTAACCGAACAACTCTATAATGTTGAAGTAAATAGCACAAATAAAAGACCACATATTATTTATAACTTTGATAAAAGTAGAACACTGTACACTATCAAAATATATGATATTTTAAAATCAATAAATATGATTACTATCTAAATATATAAAATTCAAGACAATCAAATTTATTAAATACCATTTACACATATACTTTAAATACATATGTGAGTGTGTTTGTGGAGAAACATAAATGTGTCAAATCATAATGAACCTTCATGATATCAGTTTTCCCCTTTTCAAATAACTGGAGGAGAGAAGGCTAAAATAAATCTTTTTTTAATATATACATAACATTTTTTTTTTTTTACAAAAAAAATTAAAATAATAAAGTCCTTTTTTTCCCATGCTGATTTATGATGTTGATGTTCCAATTGTAAATTTTTTTTAATCAAATGATTGTTCGTTCATTAGCAAGTTTATTTTTAATCAATCTATTGATGAAAAGTTCTTAAGGTGATGGAATGTTATTATTGCTATGGTTATTCTAATTGTTTAAAATCGAAAAATATTAGTAAACATATTACTTAAGAATCTTTCCTTTTAATTACTTATGAATTTTATTATTTAAAGTCTAAATTTTTTTATTTAATTAAATAATTGATATTCTTGATTCTTTAAAGCATGTTGATTTTCTTTTAGATAATATGTTATTTGGATATAAGATAGTTTATAAAACCAGATGTTTCAAACCAAGGTTGTTTTTATCCCTCCATGATTATTGTTTATCATGATAACATATAATGAAAAGATAAATCTACAAAAAAAAAGAAGAAATTTCCAAGAAATTAAAAGTATCTTTTATAACCTCCCATTAGTGTCATATCTTTGGTAATAAATAAGGTGAATAAATAAGGTTATGTCAAAATTGGCTGTTTAAAAGTGATATATTTAGGCTTAGCATGTTCAATTATTCTAAAAACTTTCCTTAATAATTATTTAAAATTTTAAAAAAAATTATTTTTTTAAAAAAAAAATTACATTATTTTACATTCAAATAAAGTATATTTTTAATAATATATATTTTTTTGCATCTCTCTTCTCCCATTAACTGCTATTATATATTGTAGCCTTTCTATTTGTTGCATTATTGTATGGATGTTGCTAAAGATCAATTTTAATTAAAAATTTAAATTTTATGTAAGGACTGATAAAAAAACAAACATATTATTTAATTTACAGATAAAGTTAAATTAACTGTTTTATAAGTGTTAATATTGAGTTAACTTTATTTAAATAGTTATAACCTATTGAACCATTTACTGTACATGTATATGGTTCAAGTATGTTGGCATTGAGTAAAAGTTAAAAGAAGTAAAATTAAAAAAATCATCAATGGACATAATTTAGTTTTTTTAATAAGTATATATTTTTTTTATACATACAATAAAAGCTATTTGTATTTAAAATTATCTATTTTATTAAAGTAACATTAATATTGGAAAAAATGTAAGCACATACAGATAACAATCAGAGTAAAAACCTTTTATGAGATAATTAAAAACAACTGAAATAATTAAAAAAAAAAGACTTTGTAACTTAAAAGTAATAAGGAATGTTCAAGATTATAGAGTGATAATAAAACAAAGGATAAAATGCACAGAAATCTCAAAATGGTCGTCAATATAAAAGAAGCAGACAAGTTTAGAATTTTTTTTTTAGGCTGTTTCTTGTGTACAGCATTTTAAAGTTATAATAAAATGCTATCACTTAGAATTACTAAGCTGAATCTATTCACCATGTGTGAGTAGAACCAGATCACTCACTGGTATCTTCTCTTGCCAAAAGTCACCAAAAGCTTCATCTAGTCTTGCCTTAAATACAGATTATAGATGCAAAAGTGTTACTGGAACTAAGTCATAAAGAATTACTATGGACTCCTCATAAAGAAACTTACCGGTAAGTTAATGGCCATATCATAACTTATATCTATAGAAAAATAGATTTGCAAACTGAATTTAAATAATAAACTGTTGATGTAGACAAAAAGAAAGAAGAGACATTTGTTATTCAAGATTTCAAAATGAAATATTTAAATTCAATGGTTAATATAATTATCTGACTATGCATATATGTTTCTTTCCAATATTATAATTTTTTATTATTATAAGTGTTTAAATGCTTAATGTGTCCTAATAAAACTTCTATTAATAATATAAACCTATCATTGTACATGCTTAATGTTAGTTAGTTACATTCTTAATTTAGTTTATAGGTGTTGTTAGTCAGTTTTAGAGTAGTATATAAATTATCTTGCCAATAAGCTTTATTAATTAAGCCCAGGGAAAATTACTAAGAAAATTTTCAAAATAAATTAATTGACAGGAAAGTATAATTCCCAATCTTATGGTTAAGTATTTACTTTTTAAGTTTTGATAAAAACACAATGAGAGTTAGGAGTCTTTAGATTCTGGTGCCCTCTTAAATAAACTAACTCTGCCAGCAATTTTAGCTGTAAAAAATTATTAGGTCAAGTGAGCTATGATTTAGAAATGTTCAAACTCATACATGAATGAAATATTTTTCTTTTGTATAGTTTGATAAACTAACACAGTATGAAATATAAGGCCTAAAACAACCTGTGAACATTACACTATATGTCATAATTTTGAATTATAAATGATATTATTTATTTTAAAATAAAAGAGATAATAGATAAAATAATATGATGATTAAAATTAATATCTCTTATAGTTATTAATAATACATTTAAAAACGATTACTTATTCACTATTTAAAACTTTATTTAATTAATGATAAAATAAATGGGAGTGAGATGTGTGTTAATAGACATGTGCACACATTAATTTAATAATAAAGAGATTTATTTCCAATTAGAATAGCCAATTTGTCAATAATATAAATCAAAAATGTTACTTTTAATAATATACCAGTCATAAAAGTTCAGTAGATCAGTAATTAAAATAATAATGTAAATTGTAGGACTTAAATATTTAGAGTTTGATTTTAAATAAAGTATATCTTTTATTAAAATATTTAAATTTTACATTATTAAAATTGTTAAATATTGCTTTGATAATATTAGTTTTAATTCATTTTAAAATTGCAGACAGCAATTAATATTCATTAAGCAGGCACAAAAAAAAAAGAAATTGGAGGAGGAAACCATATTTTCCTTTTCTAAAATTTAAGTGTAAATCTATTTAAATTTTATTATTTTTTAATAATAAAAGTTAAACTCTAACTATAAGTATATGAATATTAATTTTAAGAAGTTTGATAATAAATTTTATCATGGAGTAAGAAGTAAAATATCCTCATTGGATACTCTACATATGCTAACCATAAACTTGTGATAATAATGGGAAGAAAACTTCATTCATCTGAATAATAAAAAAAAAAGTACTTCAATGAAAGAAATTGCATACTATTTAAACATTTTTTCTGCTTGAAATGGTAGAATATGTAAGACTAGTATTTCTTAATTTGATTTTTGTATTTTATATACTAAGAAACATTTTTTGCTAAATCTTATCTTTAATAGTGATAAAAACAATTACTTTAATTTGTTAAGACTATTAATATTTAAAACTATAAATTTATTTATGATATTGCAAAGATAATAATTACATAAGAGAAGAAAAGGATGCAGATTAAATTTTTAGGAAAATGTTAACAGTCATTGACTTTAATATAATTCAAATATTTATCATTTATTAACTATTTCAACTAATAATGATTCGAAGGAGTAATATTAAAGTTGCTATTTCTACAGGTATATATTTTGAATTTTAATGAAAAAATGAAACTAAAAAAACAACAACAGTGAAATATATTTATTAAGTTGAGAAATAATTGCATAAAAGACATAGAATGAAAGGATGAACTTATGCTAAAGAAGTCTATTATTGTTGACAAATAATTTGGGATGTGGATCTTTATTTACATTTGCAAATGTGAACTATTGAATTTGGTATGCTTAGAATTAAATTTTATTAATGCTTGGTGAATGAATTATTAATAATATGGTATAAATGAAGAAGTTTAAAATAGATATTTATGATTGATTACTTATTTTTTGAGATGTAATGAATACTATTATAAATAAAAGGAATAAGCTTATGCAATAAATAATAAAAGGAGGAAATCATATAATCTTGTCAAGAATATTAGTAGAAGTTCCTGATATAAGGATTGAATTTTTTTTTAAATATTGGAGCGTATTTGAAAATATTATGTGAAATGATGATTAAAGATTTTATCAAATGAAGCTATAGATAAGTGAGATATGGATTCAAAAACATAGTAAACCACTGAGAATTTTCTAGACATTTATTTTGAAGACATCGATGCATGAAAATTGTTTTTTATAGTGATTTTAAGTATTGTAAATAACGGTGAAGAATAGAGGGGAGAGAAAAAAAAAGAGAAAAAAATCTCTCTTCTGACTGGCAACAGTTGGTTGTTTATATTGTCATGGAAACCATACTTCTAAATACATGTTATGATTTTTTTATTTCAAGAAGTTGAAGAAAACTCTCTGTTTGTATTGTTTTATTTGAAGTGACTATAATATTAATATAAACTAATAGTATCTGATTTAAAGCAGGGAATAAGGTGAATAAAGGGGTATGATATTTATAATATATAAACTTAAATGAAAGTATCCAGCAAAGAATTGAATCATTTATTATAATATTAGTATATTTGTGTAATGGTGTGTGTGATTGATCTCTTTACAAATCAAAGATAAATCTTTTATGATATTTATGATAAACTCTGTCATAAAACTATTTGTTTGGTCTTAGTTTTTTTGGTATGTTGAAAGTATTATAAATATTGAGATAAGTTTAGATGTTAGGAGAGAAGTAATGTATTGTATTTTATGTGATGTAAGTATCTCATATTGTGTAGGTGTTTATTCATGTTATTTACAATGTAATAGATAGTGACATTTCTAAAAATCTGTAAAAGCTTGAGATAGTAGCTGTGATAGAAAATTAAGGTAGACACAATATTATAGGTATTCTTATGTTGCATTTAGTCCATGATATCATTATTATGATTTTATAAGATATCCATCCCATACTTTATCATGAAAAGTCACACTGGTATAAACATCATATTAATGAATTAAAGATATAAGTAATGGTAATAACTAGGTTTTCAAATGGTGAGAAGAAAGATTAATTTATTGCAAGAATGATAAAATATGAAACAAATAGGATATAGAATATAAGAAGACTAATTCTGTGGATGTTTTATTTGATATACGAGATCAAATTATAAAATGAGAGTGTAAGGTATACGTGATATAATATTGAAAGAAACCCTGATATTTATTTTTATTATTGTATGTAATGGAATAAAATGCCATATCTTAATGAATGTGTGAAATAATCCAGCATTTATTTTATAATGAATGTAAGTTACAGAATTGTAATTAAATAATAATATTGCATAAAAGTTAAATTTGTAGGGGTTACAATATAAATGAATATATTTATGAAATATTTGTATTTGGGGAAAATACAACTTGTACATATTGTGCCAGACGAAAGATTTTTGTTTCGTACATCCTGACCATGAGGGCGCCACTAGTCCGAAAACTGGAACTAGACATTTATTTTAAGGGTGGGCAGGATATATGAACATGAATGTGCCAGACTAAACCCAGGGAGAGCAAAAGCTAATGAAGGTGGTTCAGACAATTGAGAAAACACTGAGACAAACATCAGCCAAAATACTTATAAGAACTTTGTAAATTTATTAAACATAATAACAAAATAAACATGAAACTTGATATACATTTACTTAGCAGATCTTAACATTGAGTGTATGCGAGCAGAACTACATTAAATACCCAGGCAGACACGTTCATTTCTTATCTATGACACAATAATGGCTTATATCTTCTTGCTAGCGGTTCACCCAACCAATTCCCTTTTCCCTATAGAGATTTAGTAAGATGGATGTTTGTGGAGAATAACGGGACAGCGCAGACGAGCTTTTCTTAGTCCAGAAAAGAAATTTTGGAACCAAGAATGTCATAATTCTGCAAAACGCTCATGGACAAGTACATTAAAATGAGCCAAGGTTAGTCTCACACAAGAAAGAAACATGAATTACGCAATCTGAATTATAGCAAATAAATCTCTACCAAAAATAAATAAATCATATATCCTCGCAATCGCTAGCCAAAGCCAAGTTTGATTTAGTTTACGCCGAAGCAAACAAACAAACAAAAATAAAGAAAACTACTAAGGTCGATCTGAGCATTTAACAAGGGTTAATCATAAAAGTGAGAAATTATTAAGCACATAAAATATCACTCGCCCTACACTCTCGAACAAGCAATATTTTAAGATTTAAAATCTTGCTACTAAGATTGTACTGTAAAATAAACAAAAATACATTAATATTTAAATTGATAAATTACACATCGTAAATATAATTTCCTTTTAAGATTAAGCTGAGATCTGCGAGAGACTTAATTAGAGATTTAGCCCTGATTTTGACATGGAAAGGTAAGTTACCTCGAGATAATATTAAGTTCTGTTGTTCACACAAAGCTCGGTTTATGGAGTCCTCTACAACAGATGTCATTTACTACAGGTTCAGAAGTTTGGAGGCATTATCGGTATCCACTCTGGACTTGACAGTTAGGTCATGATGAAAGTCACAATTTGGAGCTCCGGCGGGTCATCTTTGGAAAGGCTCAGCCCATCATGTTGTGGAGATTCTTCGTGGCGTATATTACAGGCATGGCATCTGAATGACTGCTATTATCACGGCAAATAGAGTTATTGTCGGTCAACGGAAATTCAACTTTGTGATTCCCGTAGCACCAATATCAAAAAAAGAAATTTTAGTCACTTTCACAATGCAACAGTTCAATAACAGCTAAAATCTGGATCGATCCTCAATAAGAAGAAGGTGAGCAATAAAAACTGAATGAACAGAATAGTCTCTTTGAATCCTCCTCTCTAATCAAACAAAAAATAAATTACCCAGCTATTTATGTCCTTCGTTATCTCCTGCACAATCTTAATTAGAAAACAATATCTTACAGGGCTTAATCTTACAAAAATGATTATTATTTTTTTTTATAAAAAAATATACAAAACTAAATCTCAGCTTTAAAATACATCAACATTAAATATTTTTTTTTAGTTTAAATAAAATACATATAAGAGCACTAATTAAACCTTGTTTGCTTTTAATTATTTTAAAAGAAAACAAGCGTCATAAAAAAAAAAATTTTATACTAAAATCAACTTAGAATTAAAAAGATAAGATTTCAAAATAAATAACTATGTGTGTTATTGCACATATAAAACTTGGGTTTTTTTTTTTCCAATTTACATGATAGAACCCTTGAATCGGATAAAGTATCCAGTTCAACTGCCCCTTCATGCCAACAAAAAAAAAAAAGCAAAAGCATTTATTTGCTATTTCCTTTTTTTTTTCAAACTTTAAACCCCAACATTTAAAACTTTTGAATCCCCTCCCCCAGGCCGAACATTTGCCATGAGATCAATTCCTTAAGTGTACCTCCTATCTTTTAGGTGGCTGGCCTAAGGCTTCGTGCATTATAAAATCCATAAACCCCACGCTCATCTTCCAATACAAAGGCATTCGGACCATTTTTCTTTTGTATAGTGAAGGGTCCCTCATATACTGGGAAAAATTTCTTATATTGATGCTGGGTTGGATTGCTGACATGAGGTTTTCATACAAAAACCAAGTCCCCTACCTCAAATCTACATGGTCGTGG